>JAHHUM010002416.1:0-89948 GCA_036173005.1 Crenichthys baileyi
TAAAAGCTGGAAAAATGTATTCCACTGCTGGTAGATGGGCTAGACCTGAGATCTTCACCTGAGATCTTGAACAATGTCATTCTTTAGAGAAGCTGATGATCTAAAAATCCCCAGTGAAGCAAGCTGGTCAGTCACGGGACTGAACTGGCAGTTTCCATCTGGAGCTGGGTCAAGCCGTACCCTCGGTTTTTTGAGTCGAAATTGAGTCGATGTTTCAAGACGGGACAATTTGCGTGAGGGTGGCTCACGGTTTATTTTCTGACACTGGATGGCGAACCCACCAATGAGTGTGTTATTCTGTTACTTTTTCTCCCATACTACACCTGAAATAGAGACATCCAACTTAAGACTTTTTTAACATCTCCATTCAGCACTTTGGAATAAACTGGCAGATGCTTAACCCAATTCACCTCTCTCCGATAACAACTCAAAAGGCTACATTTTTTCCTGAGCACTCTATGGATCCTCCCTACTTTTTCTTGACTCTGGGGATGGTATGGTTATCTCTCAATTATTTTAACATATTTGCCAGCATCAGCTTTCTCACTGCTGCTTTAAACTCTCTTCCTTGATCATGAACTCAAGGTGGGCCGTGTTGATTATTGATGTCATGACAATGCTTTGGAATCTCTGTGCTTATCTTACTCTTAATGCTGCCAGCCATGTATAGATACTGAAGATATCAAGTACAGTTAGTATGTATCGATATGTTTGACCCTTTGGGTAATTTTCAATTTACCCATATCAAGGAGGCAGTGGCGGATGTTGGTCTTTCAAGGAGGGGAAACTCAATTTCAAGATTGCTGATTTGCTTATTTCGCTGTCAATCAAAAAGGGATTCAGCCTCAGACAGATCATCCAATCATCATGCGGAAGCTGAGTGTCCGGGCCAGCCGAGGCCAGCCCACTGCCCCGTAGACCCCAGAGACGCTGAGCGTCTGATGGGCGGGACAAAGTCCAGCATTTATCCAATGACTCGTCTCGTTTCGCTGCAGCCGAGGCTGCTCCTCAGACCCCCAGAGACGCTGAGCATCCGATGGGCGGGACAAAGCCCAGCATTTTTGCTTCGCTATTGAACTTACTGTTTAAAGCACTGTGAAGCTGCGGGAATGAGTGAGAGGAAAGCCGTGTCGTTGCCAGCGATAAGAAGCTGATTCTGAACAAAAGTTGAGTGGGTTGTAGCGCATATTTAGTCAATGACATGTACACACAACAGTATATATTTGATCACTTATTTTTTGACATTTTAGGGGAAGCTGATCTTCCCTTGCAGCCTTAGAGCAATCGCCACTGCAAGGAGGTCAATCTGATGCCAGTCCTGTACTTCTTTAGTCCTAATAGGTGTTGGAAGGGGTTTATTTCCAAATCTGGCCTTGTGGAGTCGATACCTTTTAACCTTCCTTTTACTGATTCCAGAGTACTGGTAATTTAGCTGCTTATTAAGCTTTCTTGTGCCAGACCCCTTGGTTTGATCCAGGACTTCTTTCACAACACCAGCCAATTTTGACATGACAGCAACTGTCTTCCTGCCACACAATAATTCTTCTCCATCCTGACTTAGAGAATAGAGATGTCTATTTCTCCAGAACCTCACTAACACATTTTTTGGTTCACTGAGAAGGACATTAAACTCTAGTTGTTGGAGTATTACATTGTAGACTTCTTCAGTCATTGCCTGGTGGTCTCTATGTCCCGTGCATAAGACCCAAAAGGTACAGATCACTGCAATGGTCTGTCAGTGACAGAAAACTATTTTTTGTATTTTTGACTTACCAGGAATATAAAGTTGAACTTTATAAAAACCTTAGATTGCGTCTGATATACGCAGACAGTTTGTATCAGCTTCAGTATTCCTATCAATAATAATATAACACAGAGTGAAGAAAAATATTTTTAAGAAGCTGAAAAACAGATGTTGCAGTATGAATAGCGTGACTACGTTGCCATTGCTAACATTAGCATGACTTTCAAGTTTTCTACATTTTATTTACAATACCAGAGATGACAGTAACCTGTCAACTGCTTGTTGTTAATTAAAAAAAAAACATCAAACTATAAGAAAACCCATCGTACTCAGAGCAGTGTGTGAATGCAAATTTATGTATCCACTACGACGGCAAAGACATGAACTTGCCAACGATGCCACACCAGGCCAATGTCAATGCCTGACAGCAGGGGGCGCTTCTCTATTAATGTGTGGTGTTAGAGCACGGCTCTTTCTTGCACCCCAAATGTTCATTACAAAAGTTAAATGTCCTGTCCCTATAGAAAGCACAGCCAGTTGTTATTATTGAGCCTGCATTTGTGCGCGTTCCAAGACAAGTCAGTTAGTGATGCTGGGGTTCAACGAAGTGGATGGTGGCTTTCCTAAACAAACATGTTCATCATTTTTGAGTATGGACTTGTGAATGACCCTGTTACTGTCAATAAGGTGGATAATTTCCCGCTAACAGCTGGATAACATGGGAAATCAGATTGTCCTAAACTTCGTCTCCAGGTCGCTTGTGACTTAAAGACTCTCGCCGTGGTGCTGAACATGTGATTGCTTGTAGGGTGATTTGCTGATAACAATGACTTACAAACTATCTTTGGGTTGTTCTGCAAGAGAAAAAAATCCTACGTGGAGCGAGGCTTCCAACATACACATAGTTGAATATTTAAGTCAAGGGAATTTTCTTACTTCTGTTCAATATTCAATTGTTAGATTAAATGCTTCTGAGAAACATTCAGCTTTTTTGTTTTTACAGTACGGGTAGCCATTTTTCTGATACAAGCATCCATTCTTCCATGCATGGTTTATGTGTCTTGGTGTTCCTGCCTTGGCAACCAAGCTTAAAAAGCCACTAAATGACCAAAAGTTTGGCATTTATTGAACAGAGTTTCAAAGATTTAAATGTCTAGGATCCGTTACATGACAGTTAAATAAATGTATACTGAACACTAAGACTTGTTTGTGATCGCTTATTGCATAATGTGCAGCATTATTACATTATCATTAAAAAAAAAAAAAAAAAAGAACCACCACCTTTTCTACAAAACACTGCAAAATGTTAAAATGTTATGACATAATACGGCAGAAACTTACAAAATGATGTTCTGGGATTTCTTTACATTTTGTGGCGATTATTACAAAATGTGATTTTAGTAACGCTTTATCACATTTTGAAGTCCTAATTTATTAACCTATTATATTTTTAGAATCAGAATCAGAATCAGCTTTATTGCCAAATTTGTACATACAAACAAGGAATTTGACTCCGGTACACTTTGCTCTTTTGTTTTTGTTTTTGCATTACAGAATATACATATATACAATATACAAATATACACATATATAAATAAATAAAAAGGTGCATTTGCAACATCTGTATGCTGTTGTTTTGTACTCTATTGAATGTTCAACAGAGAAACAGCCTGGGGGAAGAAACTGTCTCTGTGGCGGCTGGTTTTAGTTAAGTTTAGTTAAGTTTAGTTTTGTGGTGATATTACATATTGCGGTGTTACAAGATCAAAGAAGGAAAGCTAGACTTCATTATCTTCTGTGTCAAAAGATGCAAAGGTTTTACAGGATGTGATTCTTCTCACAGTCTTATGTCAGCAGTCCTGCAGACAATAAGGCCTCCTTAAAACCACATGGAAACCCACAACATAAAGTCTGGATCGTCCTCATAGTCTTGGAGTGGTTTTCTGAGGCTGTTCAAGAATGAAGTGTGTTCCTTTGTGTGATGGAGCAGCCAACAAAACAGCAACATATTTATGAAGTACACTCCATGCGCACCTCCGTAGCTAGGTTACCAGATAATGTGAAGTAGGACTGGCCTTGCTGACCTCAAAAATGGTTATTGTTGTTGTTTAGGAAAAGTATTTGAAGACATTTGAGAATAAAAAAGGTTTAGATCACTTTTGAGTCGTTTAGATATTTGGACAATCCAATGTCCAGTGAGATATACTTGAATGCACCATAAAACCACAGCTGTTGGGAAATCCCCTATGGTCACTACAGTACCACTGTGTTGTTGCATCTCATATACAGGGGTTGGACAATGAAACTGAAACACCTGTCATTTTAGTGTGGGAGTTTTCATGGCTAAATTGGACAAGCCTGGTAGCCAGTCTTCATTAATTGCACATTGTACCAGTAAGAGCAGAGTGTGAAGGTTCAATTAGCAGGGTAAGAGCACAGTTTTGCTCAAAATATTGAAATGCACACAACATTATGGGTGACATACCAGAGTTCAAAAGAGGACAAATTGTTGGTGCACGTCTTGCTGGCGCATCTGTGACCAAGACAGCAAGTCTTTGTGATGTATCAAGAGCCACAGTATCCAGTGTAATGTCAGCATACCACCAAGAAGGACGAACCACATCCAACAGGATTAACTGTGGACGCAAGAGGAAGCTGTCTGAAAGGGATGTTCGGGTGCTAACCCGGATTGTATCCAAAATACATAAAACCACGGCTGCCCAAATCACGGCAGAATTAAATGTGCACCTCAACTCTCCTGTTTCCACCAGAACTGTCCGTCGGGAGCTCCACAGGGTCAATATACACGGCCGGGCTGCTACCAGTATCACGTATTGACCTGGCCACTATCCTGCAAGAAGAATGGCTTAAAATCCCTCTGACCACTGTGCAGGACTTGTATATGTCATTCCCAAGACGAATTGACGCTGTATTGGCCGCAAAAGGAGGCCCTACACCATACTAATAAATTATTGTTGTCTAAAACCAGGTGTTTCAGTTTCATTGTCCAACCCCTGTAGCTACTCTGCAGCATGTTGGACTGGTTGAATGCTGCTGGAAGCTGGATTTGGACTTTAACCAACTTTTTCCATTACCAGTAGGCCTAATGCTATGTTCAAGACAAGGCTTACATATTCAAATAGAACAAAACAAAGGAGGGAGACAAACTACCGAGGCAGCCGATGTCCTCATGATAGCAGTCTGGACAACAGTTCTAGACTTCTCCAGAATGGATAGATTGGTAGTCCGTCCCTGAAAACATTGTCATATGGTGTGCCTTAAAATTGAATTATCATTATTGACCAATATCTGTTGATCTTGTGTCATATAAACTGAAGCAATCATAGATTATTTTAGTTAAAAACCTACTGATGTGTTCCTTCTATTAAAGAAAGTTTTTCTATTGTTTTTTGTAGGTTAAGAAGGAAATTATTGAATCTGGCTGTGAGGGCGCACTACAGAAATATGACCGTTATTCTGTAAAGGTAAGGTACAATATGTCTTTAATATATGTTATATATGTTAATATATGTTATAAAGCAAAGGTCCATGATGCTTAGAAATAAGGGGCACTCTTTTTTGCCTGAGGTGTTATGATGCTGTGTCAGAAATGAATCACAAATGAAAACCCGCTTTTCATCTCAACCTGTAAACAGCATCAGTTATCCACAACCACAATGTTCTTGTTTAATGCGTGGCTGACACCAAGTAAGAAAAGTCTTGGATTTGCAACACATTTCTCTTCAAAGACAACATAAGGTGATTCGGTTTTTAATGCTTTAAATAAATGAGCAGGGTATTCATGAAGCACTGCCATCTGCCCCATTTCCAGAGAAAAAGTTATGTTCTCTTGCTGGATCCTTGCAGCACAATATTACCATCTCCCAACAAACCCTCCACCTCAACGCTCTCATCTCACCTTCAGTGCAACTGCTGAGAGGGACAGAGATCCCTCACAGAACACCAAATACACTATAATGCCAAACGTATTGAGTCCCACCACCAAATCAATGAATTCCAGTGTTCCAACCACTTCCATGGCTGCCGGTCTATAAAGTTTTAGTGTAAAAAAACTGACCTTCTTAAACAGCTTTGGGATCAATTACAGCAGAGGCTGCAGTTCTGGTTTTTCATCTTTGAACTCACTCCTAAACCTTGGAAGATGTTTACAGTATAATTAAAATTACTGTTGCTGGCAACGTTGGCTCCAATAAACTGGACTTTATTGATTAAGAATAAGAAGGCATCAAAGTTCAGGTACATGTAAAAGTAGACACACAAATACTTTTGGCAACATGGTGTATATTCTACCTCTTGTGGCATCACCAACCTTTTTTTATTTAAAGCCAGCAATGCAACAGGTGGCAGTTTTATTTTCTTTTTTCCCTTTAGCCCAAATTAACACCTTCTACAGACACATTTTCAATTATGATGGGCAATGTGAGATTTTGGATTACAAGTTGGATGAACTCCAAGCCCTACAAAGGACTCAGCCAGAGTATCGGGAATACAGTATTATGTGTTTCACTGCCAGCAGGATTAACTGTGGACGCAAGAGGAAGCTGTCTGAAAGGGATGTTCGGGTGCTAACCCGGATTGTATACAAAAAACATAAAACCACGGCTGCCCAAATCACGGCAGAATTAAATGTGCACCTCAACTCTCCTGTTTCCACCAGAACTGTCTGTCGGGAGCTCCACAGGGTCAGTATACACAGCCGGGCTGCTATAGCCAAACCTTCGGTCACTCATGCCAATGCCAAACGTCGGTTTCAATAGTGCAAGGAGCGCAAATCTTGGGCTGTGGATAATGTGAAACATGTATTGTTCTCTGATGAGTCCACCTTTACTGTTTTCCCCACATCTGGGAGAGTTATGGTGTGGAGAAGCCCCAAAGAAGCGTACCACCCAGGACTGTTGCATGCCAGAGTGAAGCATGGGGGTGGATCAGTGATGGTTTGGGCTGCCATATCATGGCATTCCCTTGGCCCAAAATACTTGTGCTAGATGGGCGCGCCCACTGCCAAGGACAAACCGAACCATTCTTGAGGACCATGTGCCTCCAATGGTTAAACATTGTATCCTGAAGGCGGTGCCGTGTTTTCAGGATCACAATGCACCAATACATACAGAAAAATGGTGAAAGATTGGTTTGATGAACATGAAAGTGAAGTTGAACATCTCCCATGGCCTGCACCAGTCACCAGATCTAAATATTATTGATCAAATTTGGGGTGTTTTGGAGGAGCGAGTCAAGAAACGTTTTCCTCCACAGTATTACGTAGTGACCTGGCCGCTATCCTGCAAGAAGAATGGCTTAAAATCCCTCTGACCACTGTGCAGGACTTGTATATGTCATTCCCAAGACGAATTGACGCTGTATTGGCCGCAAAAGAAGGCCCTACACCATACTAATAAATCATTGTGGTCTAAAACCAGGTTTTTCAGTTTCATTGTCCAACCCCTGTAAGCCCCTTGTTCAAAGGAAACAGGTAATAAAGAGGACTATGAGAAAGTGGTCAGAGGAAGCTGAAGAAGTCCTGTGAGGTTGCTTCGGGACTACAGACTGGGACGCACTGTGCCAGCCACATGGAGAGTACGTCAATGCCATGACTGAGTGTGTCACGGATTATATAAACTTCTGTGTGGATAACATCATCCCCACCAGAACCGTGAGATGCTTCCCTATTAACAAACCCTGGATCACCAGTGACCTAAAGAACCTCTCTTTTTTTCTGTCTTGCTTAACAAAACAGAAAGAGCCTTCAGTGAGGGAGACAGGGAATTATTGAGGAGTATACAGAGGGTAAAATGGGTAAAAAATTATCAGCACAGACTTTTTTTGTTTATTCAGTGAACCTGTCTCCCTTTGCCTCCAGTTGTAGCAACATGTGCACATTTAAGTTGGAACTATGTCTGTTTAACAGGAGTATCTGAAAGAGGTAGCAGGTCTGAGCCATGAAGCCATCAGGATGATTGGTGATCTCCTTAATGAGCAGAGCCTCATGTATACTGCTCTGAGTGAGATGCTCTATGACCAATCAGACGTCAGTGACACCACCAAGTAAGGCCTGGCAGCTACTTAAGATCATAACATCAAGACCGTCAAATTTGCTACTTTATGCTTTATGTATTGAAGTTATTGAATTTATTTTCTTACAGAAGTCTTAAACTACTGAAGTTTCACTGTGATGATTAATACCTCTATTTAGAAAGTATGGTCAAAACAGTTTATGGGTTTGTTAAAGGTAAACATGTTATTTGCTGTGTTGAAAAGAGCTGGTTTATGAATTTATGAGGAAATAACCATGAAGCCTACATCAACATCAGAATTATGAATAAACTTCAGTTCTGTCTCGACATCTATGGGATCTTAGTTAAACTATGCCAAGGGTTATCATTACTGATAATAATGTTTGTTTATATAGCATTGATGCATGTTATTACATCAGTTTATCTTTTTGATATGAAGGTACCATGAGATGACTGATGGGACTGACCGTCTACCCAATGCTTTCGCTCAAAGTCTCAAAGACATCATCCGTCTGAAGTCTAAGGTTCGGCGTATCATCCAATCAAAGTGTGGTGTCACTGTACAATACCAGACAGATCAGGTCTTTCATTTGGTCCAATCTGATGCTGTCCTTGTCACAACCACAACCAAAGCAGCTCTTTTCATGGACTTTGAGCCACCTCTTTCCATAAAAAAGAGGGTGGCCTTGAGGACAGTCCACTACGACAGCGCCACCAGAATTACCCTCACGTTCAGTGAGAAGTTCTGGGAGAAAGATGGGATCAAAGGAGGAAAGAGCATCACAGACCGACCCTCTCGTTTCATCTACTACCAGAGCCACAGCTTCCCAAAAAACGACACCATCGGTGTCATCCTGGCCTCCTACACCTGGTCTGATGACTCCCTCCTCTTCCTTGGTGCCAGTGATGAAGAGCTGAAGGAGGTGCTTCTGAGAGATTTGGCTGAGATCCATGGTGAGCATGTCCGCTCTCTCTGTACTGGTATACTGGTGAAGAAGTGGAGTCAGGATCCATACAGCCTGGGGGCCTTTGCTCTCTTCACACCTTATCAGCACTTGGAGTATGCCGATGAGCTCTTCAAGAGTGAAGGCAGGGTTCATTTTGCTGGTGAGCACACAGCCTTCCCTCATGGTTGGATTGAAGCATCTATGAAATCTGCAATCAGGGCAGCTGCGAATATTAATGCAGAGGCACTAATGGGTTCTGATACAAATGAGGGGCGAGACGAGCTCTAAACCTGAGATAATGTTACTGTGATCAACAGTCTATTGTTCCTGCAGTGAATGAATACTGAATCATTTTGTTCTTCTTTTCTGTCAGATAAAAACCTGGTAAAAGATGCATATTTGTCAAATATTCAATAACATTCGTAATGGCATTTTTTTTCTTTTTTTATGTTTGAATAAAATATACTGAGACTAAAATTAAATCCTGTTTTCACAGCATTTCATAATGTGTAAAATGTGTTTTATTACATAGATTCTTTTTATGTTTTTCATTAATTCATAACCGTTCTTTATACATTGAGTCTCATTGAGTTAATAGAGAGAGAGACCTGTTCAAGCCATTGTAGATTTTAAAATCCAATATGCTGAAAAGACATAATTTAAATGTTATAAAATAAGACAGTTCAATTTAATTTTTAAAGCTGGACAGCTTAAAACATTAAAAGCAAGATTTAGAGACCCTAACTAAAATAATATGATTGATTATTAGTCTGAAACAATTTTTCTAACAATGTAGCCCACTGTCAACAGAACATTTTTGAAGACATATTTTTTCAGCGAACCTTCATTTTACAGTAATGTTAACCTGAGGTTATGGAAGAAGGTGTGAGGTTTCCTGATTGCTCTAAAGTGGAACCCGTGTTTTGATCTGAACTTGGTTTAAGTCCTTTTTGTGTATAAATATAAACTGGGACTACTTCCTCCTTACCTGACTGCTTTAATGACGAGGTCCAACACACTGTATGGACCCCACTCCCAGGCTTTTCATCATGTTTGTTCCCAGAGTTGGAACAGAACTGGGTAAGAGAGCTGCCTCTTCAACCTGCAATGAATGAGTCCAAACTGACAGAACTAATGACGCTTTGTAAACTATTAAAAGACCGTGAAGAAGAGAGCGTTGATAACTGCAACTACTTTTGAGTCAGTCATGTTAGATGTTAGATTAGATGATTCTTATTACGTTATGCGTTTAAAACTATATAAATGTATGTGACTGTATGAATCTAATTTTTGATACTTATAAATGGAGCTGCCGTCTTGCCAGGCCCTCTTGGAAAAGAGATTTTAGATCTCAATGAGGTTTTATATGGATAAATAGAGGTTTATTATGTCAGATGGTTGAATATTGTTGGGGAAGGAGTGCGGCTGTGTGAGGACAGTCAGAGCCTCTTTAAACAGCAGAATATGTAAAGATTTTATTGTAAATGAAACAATCCCTTATTCTTCTACAACTAAAGCACCAATTTAATCACTGCAATGTGCTTTTTTTCATTCCAATTAGCAAATGTAAATAATCAATGACAGAAAGCTTTAGTTATTACTTTTCTTTTCTTTTTTTTTTAATAAAGTTGATCTTAGTTATATGCTGTCAAAAGTGTAAAGTTTCTACTTTATATTTTGGAATTATGAAGTTGAAAGACATTTTCATCCACACTGACGTTGAGATGGTGGACCAGTTCCCCCTCTAGTGGCTGAAATGGCGCATTACAAACATTCATTGCATTTAAGTGCAAGGGTAAACGGTCCATCTGTATTTTATTTGTTTTAGGTAAATTAACAAGCAGACCAACAACAACAAATTATCAACATAGTCAAATAACGTGACGATCTGAAGATATTTTTTATTTGATCTTTTAGTTTTTGTTCTTGTTTTGTTTTCAGTTTTATTCAATCAGATTCAGACCCGCCAGTTTCAAATGTGTTTGCACAACATAAAGTACTCAGAAAATGAGTCAAACTAGAACATAACTTTGGCTTTAAAATATTAAGCACAAAAAAAGCTGATTTATTGTTCACTGAATTTGAATGGCTGAAAAATAGAACAAAATACAGGTACTGGAAAGTAAACATTTTTATTACCAAGTTAACAAAAAAACATAATTGATTTTGATTTATTATTATTTGTAAGCACTGATGGTTCTTTGTTAAATGTGAAGAGCTGTTTTCCCTTTACATCTTTTAGTGAAATGAAAATGAGGTTTTCTGACGCGTAGCTGGAATAGATTGTGTTTGTAAAACAATTTAACCCAAGGATCAGCTTCTTTTCGCTGTTTTCATAATTATGCCGATAGACGATAGGATAAATAGATTTCTCATTTTTTAAATGCACATAAAACAGATGTAATGTCTCAGCTTTTTGAAAGCACTAAGTTCCATATTTAAATCTTCTAAATAGTGTGATGATAGTATTTGGGCAAAACGGCACAACTAAGTGCAAAAAGGTAATCAGAGACATCTGAACATACAGGGACTTAATACAGGGAGTTAAAACTTTGCTTATAAAACAAACTCATAATGATGACGTTTTTGTTCAGATTCATTTTGAGACCACTATCTCCATGTAACTTCTGCCTTTAAGTAAGGATTTATGTGAAACTACAGTAAATTACACTTTGATGACTAAATGTATCCAGAACACTACTTTACTTCTTTATCTGGCTTGAGTGTGTTTACTTACCGCAAAATTTCTTCTGTATAAAGAAATAGATTCCAAAGGGAATTAAACTTGTCCATAAGAAAAGTATGACTTCAAGGATAGTTGCAGTGTGTGTGCAGGACCTCCTCCAGTGATCTGAAATTGTTAGTGGAAAACAAATAGAAAATAAAATGTTTTACACAGGCCAACAGGATGGTTGTTACAGGAGAAATGCAAATGACTAAAAATTATTCAATGTTACTATTACTAAAAAAAAAAAAAAAAAAAAAAGACTAAAGGCCAATAATATAAAAAAATTGTTTTTTTATATTATTGGGTTTATGATAAAGTTTTAGCAGTATGCAGACAGTGGAATTTGCTAAAATCACTTTTTCGAAATTTTATTTTATTGATTATTTGCTTTGTACATCATCAGTGCAGTAGTGCTAAAAAATCAAAAATGTTTGAAACATGCAAATTAATGAATGTTTTGTTTGCAGGATCATAGCAATCTTAACCATTTCCAGTACTTGCACCCTGTCACTCTATTGCATATCTGGCACTTGTTTCAATGGTATAGGAAGACATGATGCATTAAAAAATAATGCTCCGGTAGTGTCTTATAACACATCTAACACTGTAGCTTACACGATCTGATCACCAGATAAGCCATGCTGTCACTAATTATTTTAGGCACGATTTCTGCCACATGAGCGCCATAGCTCTCAAAACATTACATTCCCTGCACATGTGTGCCACTGCTACAGACTCGATCCAACTCAAACATCACAGCAATTATCCAATAATAGCAAAAAATCTAATCTTATGGGAGACTATCCAGGTTCCCTCAATTCGGAATGCTGAAACCTTAAAACGGAGAGTAAAATGTTTATCTTTACTTGCTGTCTGATTAATTAAGCTAATATTTATTTAACAACTTGGGGGATTCATAGACTATTGAATGTTTATTCGCAAGTCAAGTCAAGTCAAGTCAAGTTTATTTATATAGCGCTTTTCAGCAACAAGGCACTCAAGGCGCTGTACATAAGGAAAAACACTACAATGATACAGAAAATCAAACAACAGAGGTAATTTTTTTTAAAAAAAAATAAAAAAAAAAAAGAAATAGAATGATGGAAAAAAAGAAAAGAAACTGGACTGAAAAAACATCACTAATAAAGTTTTAGATGGTACAGTCAAAGGCCACTTAAAAAATAAGTTTTTAATCTTGATTTAAAGCAACTTAGGTTTTCTGTGCTTTTACAGTTTTTTTGGGAGTTTTATTCCAGATTAGTGGAGCATAAGAACTAAAAAGCTGCTTCTCCATGTTTGGTTCTGGTTCTGGGGGAGCAGAGTAGATTTTGAGGCCAGAAGACCTGAGAGGTCTGGGTGGTTTTAACCTGACAACAAGTCTGTAATGTATTTTGGTGCTAAGCCATTCAGTGATTTATAGACTAACAGAAGTATTTTAAAGTCTATTCTCTGAGCTACAGGGAGCCAGTGTGGGGACTTTAAAACCGGGGTGATGTGTTCCACTTTCTTAGTTCTAGTGAGGCAGCAGCGTTCTGGATCAACTGCAGCTGTCTGATCGACTTTTTAGGCAGACCTGTGAAGACACTGTTGCAGTAATCAATTCTACTAAAGATGAACTTATGAATTAGTTTTTCAAGGTCCTGCTGAGACATTAGTCCTTTAATCCTGGAGATGTTGTTTATGTGATAGAAGGCCGACCTTGTTACTGTCTTTATGTGCCTCTGAAGGTTCAGGTCTGAGTCCATCACTACACCCAGGTTTCGAGCCTGACTGGTGGTTTCTAGCTGTATTAACTGAAGCTGTGTGCTAACTTTTAAACGCTCTTCCTTTGGTCCAAAGATTATTACTTCAGTTTTGTTTTGATTCAGCTGAAGGAAATTTTGGCCCATCCATGCATTGATTTCTTCTAAGCATTTACCCAGCGCTTGAATGGGTTCATAGTCACCTGGTGACATCGTGACGTATAGCTGTGTGTCGTCTGCATAGTTATGATAACTTACGTTGTTGTGGGAACGCCACATGTGATTTTTGTGGTCTCTGATCTGAAGTTACCTACAGACACAAAAAAACTCCCTGTCCTTCAAGTAGGATTTAGACCAATTGAGTGCTGTACCAGAAAGGCCGACCCAGTTTTCCAGGCGCTCTAATAAAATGGAGTAATGCTGCACTAAGGACCAATAATACCAGCACTGTGGTTCTTCCACAGCCTGCATTTATATGGATGTCATTGAACACCTTGACAAGAGCAGTCTCTGTACTGTGGTGAGCACGGAAGCCTGACTGGAAGACATCGAGGCGGTTGGTCATTGTTAGGAAGTTGTTTAACTGTTGAAACACAGCTTTTTCAATAATCTTACTGATGAAGGGGAGGTTTGATATAGGCCTGTAGTTTGTCGAAATCAGATCTAGTTGGAGACACTTGGGTACTGGCCACTGCCTCTCTGATCTTTTGGGTTTTTTCAGTAAAGAATTTAACAAATTAATTGCAGGCCCTGGTAGAGTGGAGTTCAGATGCTACAGTTACAGGAGGGTTTGATGGCCTGTCGACTGTGGCAAATAATGCACGAGCATTGTTTATTTTTTTGCTGATGATCTCAGAAAAGAAAGAGTCCCTTGCATTTTTCAGTTGTAGGTTATATCTGTATAGTCTCTCTTTATAGATAATATAGTGAACCTGGAGTCCAGTCCTTTGCCACCTGCGTTCAGCTTTTCGACACTCGTTTTTTTCACTGACTGGTGGAGCACTTCTCCACGGAGACATTTTCTTCCCAGAAACGACTTTCACTTTAATTGGAGCAATTAAATCAATGATGTTCGAGATTTTAGAATGAACGTTTTCTACCAGCTCATCTACAGTGTTACAGGGCAAAGTGGAGGTAGAAGAATAAATCTGGTTAAAGTTTTCAGCAGCACCGTCTTTAAAGATGCGTTTTCTTATCATGTCTCTTTGGCAAACTGAGTCATTGCAGATGATGCTTTCAAAAATAACAGAAAAGTGGTCAGATAGGGCAACATCAGTTAGAGACACCTTGGAAATGTTTATAATGTTTTTAATGTTTTATATGACCTAGTTGATGATATTAACTCTGTGTCTGGTTGTACCTGACAGTTTATGGCTTTTTTTGATTGTTTATTACTGTCTCTTATCCTTTTGGCTTTGTTCTTTCTGTCACATATAAGCACAGAGATTTTACAACTATCTCCTATTAGATAGGATAGTTGTAGCCAGTTCCCTCTACCAAAAATCTGTTTCAATAAACTCTTTCAATTTTAAATTGAGATAATGAGATTTTTAGACCACTATATGTAATTCATATATTTTTACAACCTAGCGCAGAACCGTGTGGTAAACCACAAGTAACCATAAATAAATACATTTTTTTTTTTTATCTGAACATACTGATCTCTTTTATTATGGTAACTTGTTATCAAAGAATGTGCTATTCATCTGACCTGTGATCCATGGTGTCACATGCTATTGCTGTCAGATAAATCAACAAGTATTTTGCTCAGGTAGACTAAAACGTAATTTTTCAAAGTATTTTCATACTATTCTTTTGTATAATGCCTTTTAGTTGATGATTCTTAGTTTCTATTTTTAAAGGATGAACAAATGCCATCTATGTGAAAATACAGGCTTGTATAAGTGCAGATACAGCTGCATCATGACACAATAAAGAGAAAGGAGAGTGAGACAGACAGTGAAAACAGAGAAATCAGAATACATTATTTATACCTTAATATGGTCTTTCAAACGACAAACACATTGCTGAATGTGGTCTTTGAACTACATGAAACAAAATGCTAAAAGGAATGTCAAAAACGCCCTCGATCACTAATTGTGGGAGCAGGGCTTGATTCTCCCTGCATAAATATTTTACCGTTCATCTAATCAGGGAACCAACCCCATATTACATAGTGCACCAAAAAGCTAGGATATGACATTACTGAGAGAGCATGTGCATAAAGTGTATAAAACACATGAACCAGTGCTTGCCTAAACCATATGCTCCCAGGTCTTTGCATGTGTGCTTGTACCAACAGTCAGTCTCACCTCACAGCCTAAGTAGTGAGCTACTCCGCTGTGGAACAAAATAAGCATATTTGCACAATATTTGCCTTTTTTTTTTTCCTTTTCTTTACCTAACAAAATAGCTGTACATGTACATGCGGCTAATTTTATCTATATTTTTATTTCCTCTAAAATGTATATATTTCTGCTTAATGTCTCGTCTCTATGATGTGAATGCTTGAACCTGAAATCAAACTCCTTGTTTGTGCACACAATCTTGGCCAATTAAACTGATTCTCTTATTTTCTATGACTCTGTAATCTTCTCCCTATTTTCCATTCCAGTGGCATTTTGCTTTTATTCCTTATGAAATAAACAGGATGTGTTTGAAAATAGGCTCTACTAGCTGAACATCTGCAAGGAGAGGGGGAGGTCATCAAGATTAGGTAGTGGAGTCCTGCAACTGGAAGGAAGGAGGAGTGTGAAAGGGAGACATAGAAGCATGTGGAGAAACATGAGAATTAGAGTGTATAGAAAAACAAAGAAGAGTAAAAAAGATAACTGATGGAGGAGAAGTAGCTGGGGAAGGAATGTTAGGAAAGATGTCAGCTCTATATTGACGGTCACTGTTCAGAAGAAATAAGCTGTGGGGTTATCATTAGGCGCATGAACATTCACAATTAAGAGATATCACGTGGATTTGTAAGAAAAATATTCATGCACATTTTTCTATTTGCCCCCAATTATACCCCGTGACTGTCAAAAGCATAACGAGAAAAAAATAATGAAAATTGTGATGCACAGTTTAGTTCTGTGTCAGCTCTGATAGTGACTGCTTTAAATTACTCAAAATTCAAACAATGATTAATTTTCTGGTTTTAGGTCTGGAATATTAATCATGTATGAAAATAAACAACAGAATAGGCATCTATGGGATGCATTGCAAGAATTAAAGTAAACACAATATTTTAATTTGTTTGTTTTCTTAGAATTCCTAGTCACTACACTGATATATTAAGTTTGCCAAAACAAGGCAAGACAACAATTAGGCCTGCTTAAAGAGTTAATCTCCCATTTATATCATTACAAAGAAAAGATCAGCATAAGTGGAATGTTTTTGCAAAATATGAAGGATTTATCCTAAGATTGTATTGATGAGATTACATAATAAGAAAATGTAACATTCCCTTTAAGTTTGAAGAACTTTTTACATTTTACCACATTACAACCAGTTACTTGAATGCATTCAATTAAAAAGAAACACATTTTGGGGGGATGTGAATTATTTACACATATAGAGACATTTGTAACTATTTTTCTTTAAAGAAAAAACTT
Organism: Crenichthys baileyi; assembly: GCA_036173005.1. Taxonomy (NCBI): domain Eukaryota; kingdom Metazoa; phylum Chordata; class Actinopteri; order Cyprinodontiformes; family Goodeidae; genus Crenichthys; species Crenichthys baileyi. The sequence goes on from JAHHUM010002416.1 coordinate 16,799, forward strand.
AGCTTAGTCAGATTGATTGGGGGCCTCTGTGAACATAAATTTTCAAGTCTCGTCACAGATTCTAAATTACATTTACTTCTGGACACTGACCGGGCCATTGTAACAAACAATTATGCTTTGACCTAAACCATTTCATTGCAATGCTGGCTGTGTGTTTAGGGTAACTGGATGGTGGATCAGTCCTAAATCTATTGCAGCCTTTAACAAGTTTTTTTAAGCATCGTTCTTTTTTTAACTTTTCTCACCAACTTCGAGCAGCTTTCCTTTCCCTGCCGCAGAAAAGCATCTACCCAGCATAATGCTACCACCACAATGCTTTGCAGTGGGAGAAGGGGTAGTGTGTTCTGGGTGAAATGCACTGTCAGATGTCCTTGGTCTTCATGATGCAGTTTGTTCACAGAACAGCTGTATTTATACTGAGATTAATTTACACATAAGTGGGCCCTCTTTATGATTTATGTGACCCCAAAGGCAATGTATAGCACTAGATTTTTTTGGGGATTTTAATTTTTCAAAAATTTTGAAAACTGTAATTTATCTATCACTTGTGTTGTTTTCTCACATAATTTAAATTAAAATACAATAAAGCTTGAGGTAGCAATATGGCAAAATATGAAAATGTTCAAGCAATATGTACTGTATGTCTTTGCAAGGCATTATAGATATTGTTAATTTCTCCACTGACAATGGCCACGATTCAAAAAACTGGCTTTTGAAATTACATTTTCATACCTGAGAAGTGAAACTAAATTTAAGATTTATTTATTTATTTATTTTAGCAAAAGTCAAACATCCATGTACACTTGTAAAAAAGTAATAAACAGAGATTAGAGCTTATTTTACAAAGGTAGAATGATAAAATGCGAAGAAAAAGATGCTATGCAAGATAAACATCTTTATTAGTAAGGGGCTACATCTCCCCAACCATTGTACACCATCTCCATCTACAGGTCATCTGAATAGCAACAGTGCTATTCACACTCCCATGGCCAGTCTCTCTCTGTCAATTTTACTCACCGTTTCTTTCACTTTCCTGTCAGCCAGAAATCTAATTATGAGACATTTTCTTTGGTAGCTAGGTACTGTAGCAAAGCACTTGGTCCGCTCAATTATCATGTCTTGCCAAAATCCTCAAAGGTGTATTCGCAAGTGTGTGATTCTGTATCTGACTCCAAAAAAGGGGGGGGGATTATACAGTAAATCTTTGGGGTGATAATTGCTTTGCAGTTTCTGTGACAGCTCCCTCAGTGTTGTCACTATAGAGCAGTTCAATCCTAGAATGTCTTCTCTAAAGCAGAAATGATCCTTCATTTGCAGCCATTACATTTAAAAAGAAAGCAACAGATGTGATTAGTTACGTTATTATGCAAAAATGACGATTTAAAGCCTGACATATGTCTTCACAATTAGCTTGAGGACTCAAACTGAAGCATATATGACACATTTAATTGACTTTTTTGTGGTATAGCTTCTAAAGAAAATAAGGTGGACCATCTCAAAGCATTACTATTTAAGTCAATCCTCTCTGACAGTTACACTGACTTGTTCAATAACTGGGAAAATCCTGATCTGTTTGGTCTCTAAAGGATTCTCCACAAGGACCACACAAGAAGAAAAGCTTGAATATTTTTGTACGTACAAAGCCTGCTGAACTGAACTTTTAGAGTTGTTTTTGTGCTTGTGAGTGTTTAAGTAATTTGCACTTGCAATTGTCCACGTTTATCCAGTGAGTGTTTTAAAATCAGCAGCAAAATAAATGTCCGCTTAGGCTTAGAATCATGCAGAAATTAATGCAGTTGCAGTCCCCTCATGGCGGATCTCACCCTTGTCGTTTATAATCCAATTCTCTCTCTTTCTCTTTTTCTCTCTTTTTTGTCTGTTTAGATAGCTGACAGCCAGCAGTTCACTGTTGACACTGAGATGGAGAGTCTGTACATTGACTCTGCTATCCCTGCAGCTGCTGTCAAAACAAATGTGCAGTAATCTATGGCAAACATCTCGGTGCAGTGCGGAACATCTACCCTACGTATAGCCCAGGTCTGAAAACTGACAGAGTAGATGTTGTCCCACGCAGCCAGCGAACCAAAAGAAAAAAAAGTGCAATTCAACAATATAGTGGCTATTTTTTGCTCATCAACTCTCGTCCCCATGTTACACTTCTTATTACCTTGGCAATAATAAGCATGCAGGTGTCCTGTGAGTATGTCCTAGTTACAAGCACAGTGATTAGATTCTGTAAAAACAAGCACTGAGGTGGATAGTAGAGTATCTACCTGCCAGATGAATCATTGTTGGCTTGCTTTCAGTTTTACATCTAGAAGGTGCATATTTAGCAAGCAATAACTGCTTGATTTAAATGTAATTCCAAATGCATGGTAAAGCAGAAAAAGCTTAATAATGCTTGCACCATTTAGACCCTCAATTATAACCAGAAGGAATTTCCCTTCACAGTCAAGACATATCAACAATGTGCAAATGAACATGCAGGTCTCTGTGTGTACATTGATAAATTTGAAACTTGGTGCAAATATATACTCAGAGTTAAATGGTTTTCTCACCTTTTTCCCCCTAGTACGTTGCTTGTGACAAGTAAGCAAGCCCAAAGACGCAGAGAGGCCGCCCTGCTCCGTCCACACATAGTTGAAATATGAGGACCTTTCACTGCTGGAGGTTAAATAAAGAGAAAATGAACATTATCGCCACAACACATGGAGCTTGTAAACCATTATCTCCAATGTGTTATCAAATAAAAGTCTCAACAAATTAGCAAACATAGACAGACAAGCTGATTGTGCTCCTTTTGATCATGAATCTAAACAATTCCGACCAGATTCATTCCCAACAAACCAGTGAAACCCAAATTTACCTTTCCAAACATGCCACATTTGATACAAACAAGCATCAAGCACTCTGCATCATTATCTTTAATCGCATGTCATACTGACTGTGCCCCTGACTATCAGACGAACGAGATCCAACAGATGCTCCTGTGGGTGCATCCATAGCGCAGAATAACTAAGAGGAAATAACAAGGAAACGCACCATCGACCACATATACACCCCGTGTGAGCCTGTAGCACCTATGAACAACACCCTGCAATGTGAGGCATAGGCATTAAAACCAGTATCCAACCAAATTCCTGTTCTTTAAAATAAAAGAACATTTCATTCCTCCCTAAACATTTAAGTATGATGTCAGTCAGTCTACAAAGTATAGGCAAGCGCCACCCGGCGCTATGATGTGCATGCAAATTAAGAATCCATGTTGGGAAGCGCAATCAGTGTCCACGAGAGGGCCAGTTGCTTATTTATAGCAAAAAGGGCAAATAAATCACCAAAATTTGCACTGACAGGCAACACTTGCTTGTGGTGCTACAGTGTATGCTACGAGTGGGTGTGAGCCAAATCCTCTGCTAAAATGGAGTGAAAATATAAAAAAATCCCCTTGTTGACACCGATTTAATAAAGGGAAAAAATTTAGGCTTATCGAATTTAGGGGGTAAACCAGCTCAAGCACACTTTTTAAGTTATTGAAAAGGGGAGGCATGTCACCCTCTATGAGCATGCAACATTTACATATACCTTTATAAGCAGAGTGGACATTTTGCATGCAATTGGCATCCCCTGCAAGGCTTGTCTAAATACAGGCATGACGATCCGTGCGTGTCGGAGTAATTAACCGTATGCGCGTTGATGCTGTTTTATTTGGAGAGCGCTGTCCGCGGTTCTGAACCCAGCCAGTGTCCTTGTTACAGCATCAAACAGCTCCAGCATTCTATAATACACTCCTCCCTAAACGGTGCTAATTTCAGCGGTAAACTCATCCATGCCCATCAATAAAACTCGCCTTCGATTGTTGCGCTGTTCACCGATAACAAAAAAAAAAACAGCCCGCTTTATCGCTTTAGCTTAATAAAAGGCAAAAACGTTAAACATATCACTTACATCAGATGCACCGGGTTGTATTTGATGTCCGCTGACTATATCCTAAAAACTTTTCGCAAATATCTTTTTTCCTAGCCGGATGGATTGTGAAAAATTTCCTCTGTGATCTCAGATCTGACGAAATTTAGCTTGAGGCTGGAGAAGCGGCTGCTGACGATATGCGCAGGTCTCTCACTGTTCATTGGTGGTTGTGTAGTGAGTTCAACTCTCAGTCTGTCGGCAACAGAAATGTTTCACTAAACTGGCAAATCTAGTCTAATGTACGCTGAATGTTTCAATGCACTGATTGCGCTTACCTAAATGAAGCCAAATAGAACATCCCCGTGTCTAAAGGCTATTTCATTCTAGAATAGACTGTGCCAACGTAATATAATGACAAGCCCGCCCATTTTATATGCAGCACAATTTAACTTCCATTGCTGTCCTCCTAATCTCTTTCCAGCGGATGCTGAATAGAAAAAATCCTCTTACATTTTCAGCTGGGTTATCACTCTGTCTCCCTGACTCCTACGTGATGATTTGAAACGAGATAAAATTCTCCCCAAACACCGTCTAGTAACCAAGACAGTAAATGCAGCCTTAAATGCAGCCTTCATAAGCCCACACTTACATTGACGCAAAAAATAACACTTAAACCCAAACGGGTTGCGGTTTGGACAGGCGCGCACAAGCTTAGAAATAACACCTCCAAAATCTTTAGGAAATCGTATCCTCCGCTTTCACACTGGATTACACCGGTGTAAGAGGGCGTTCTTCTATTCTCTGCAACATAAAAATCCTCAAGCAGATAACTCACCGTCTCTTAAAAGCCCACGTTTCGCATCTAGACAACTGCTGGTGTCTCTGTTATAAGCCAAATATTGTGCTGCTACAGCCGCGCCGCTTCAGACTGAGCCAGAGCACGACGAGCGGCGCTGAGCTGCGTGCATCTGCAAGAGAGAGGGAAAAAAAAAAAAACTAGGCTTATGATTCGCGGCGTATATTTCTGTAGGCATCTGCGCTTTTCTAAGTTGAGACTACAAATCAGGGGACATTTGCATCAGAAAGGACTGAAACAGAAACCCAAGACGAGGTGGCCAGTGTAAATATAATTTGCAACTTATTTAATTTTAGTGTAATTTATAAAAGCTTAAGCCTTCTTTAAATTCAGGGTGTTGACCGAGGAACGACTCAATTTTTGCCCTCAATTTTGGCGGAGGGTTTATTGTCATGGAGGCAGGCAGAGTGAGCTGGCAGTGGAGTCACGTCAGTCTGGTCTGCAGTGCAACGTTTCCTCTGTGAGCGTGTGCGTTGCCTCCTCACGCGTGGTTCAAGTAATACATGTGCGTGATTAGTTATGAGGAACGTCACAGGTCTGCGCGCCCCATATTTCCTAGAATTAATAACTCATCTATCTATCTATCTATCTATCTATCTATCTATCTATCTATCTATCTATCTATCTATCTATCTTGCATCTACTTTATCGTAGTCTGGTCACTCTGACCTAACCTGATGCTCAATCAGGTGCCTGTGTATGTTTCGGTAACAATGAAACCATTCCTGCCGGCTGTTTCCGTTAATATAACGCCACTGTAATACAAGTTGAGCATCGTCTCTTGCTGCATCTCACTTGCCCCTCAAAGCCCAGTCTCTGCATGTGACTCGGTTTTGCCCGTGCGCGCGCGTGCGTGCACGTGCGGGCGCGCACAACCAACACGTGCCGGCGTGCTCGTGGAGAAGTGGAGACTCTGTCTTCGAAGAGAGGAGCAACAACAGACCTCCGAGACTCCGAGAGTGAATATATCCAGCAACAGCGTTTTAAAAAACACATGGCTTTTCACAGCTCTATATCTGGGCAGGTGATGATGAGGAATGGTGTGTGCGTGTGCTTGTGTGTATAGAGTGGGGGGAACGCTATGTGTGGGTGTGTGTGTGTGTGTGTGTGTGTGTGTGTGCAGGGCTAAACAGAAGAGAGATGGATGACGGTAATTTAGGTGAGAGATGCGCAGTTTATAGCCAAATAATCACTGGCAGTAAAGAGTACCTTTTCAATTTTGAAGGAAGGTATATTGACTGAAAACGCGCCTATGCCTTATTAATGTCCAGCCATTATTTGGTTAATTTAAACTGTGTCAAATCGGTTACTAAAACAAGTGTTTTTTATTATTATTATTATTTTATCAATAACACCCTAACAGATAATCTTAAACTTTCTCAGTTTTTGTAATTTTCTCAAGTAAATTATCTTTTTTTATTGTGTATTGTAAAAGTCGGTGTCTAAAACTGTTTTGTATAGTTGCACGGTACACAGTATTTTGTTTGTGCATTATGTTTTTGTTCATCCGACTTTTTTTTAAGTTAGATAGTGCCTATCAATTTGAAACTTTTGTCCTTTGGAGAGTCCTGTGCGGGTTATTAGACACCGTAACCTTTTTTCTTCCCTTCACTTTAGCAAACAAATGACTTAATCAATGATGTGATCGTAACACCTCCACACTAGACTGTTTTCCATCAAACAAAAACACACACACTGCACCAGATGGAGCCTTGAATGCTTACATTCACTCCCTTGAAAAAAAAATATTAATGTCCCTTGAAGTTCTCCACATTTTGTCAGTCAGTCATTTTTTATACCGCTCCTTCCATAGGTTGTGGGGAAGCTGGTGCCTATCTCCAGCAGTTTATGGGTGGGAGGCGGGGTACACCCTGGACAGGTCGCCCACATTTTGTCTTCTTTCAATTGGAAATGTTAATGCACTGTATTGGGATTTTATCTGATAGACAAAATAGTGAATGATTGTGAAGTGAAAGGAAAAGAATACACAGATTTCAAACTTTTAACTAATATAAAAATGGTCAGATGCATATGCATTAAACCACTTTTGTTCTCATATCCCTAAATACAATCCAATAAAACAAATGACCTTCAGCAGTCACCTTGTGTGTAAAGAGAGTCAGCGTGAGTCTCTGCTGCTCAATGACGGCCTCAGGGGTCTAATATGGAACATTAGTAAAGAAATGTTAAAATGAGACCGATTTTAATATTTTTTCCTTGTATGTACCTCTGTCTCTCTCTTTCTGTTCTTTATTTCTTGTAATAAGTTACTGTAATTCTTTATTATTCAAATTCTATAATTTAGATAGGAGTTGCATCACACACCTCCGGCTGCACCTAACTGAGCATTTAGCAGGTCATAGAGAGTGATAAACCCAAGTGGTGTACTTCAGTTCAATTACTGCAGTAAAGCTTAATTTCCTCTGGCCTTTTTCAACTCTTTGCCTTGTGAATTTCACTGCGTCACTGGGTTGCAACACTCTTGTTGCTATGTGACTTGAACCTGTTTTAGTGAATTTAATTATCATCCTTTTGGTTTATATTTCATCCTCTTAAACAATATCAGTCAATTAAATTGTTGCTGTCCACAGAACTCTAATGAAAGATAAATGAACAAACAGAGCACTAGAGTCAGCCAGAATGTCAGAAGTTAATGGAGCTACATTGCTGTGCACCTGTCCTTTCACAGTTTTACTACTGGGTACACGACTACAGTGACGGCAGTTGGTATTGCCATCCAGCAGAGAATTAGGAGTGACTTGCCTCAATCAGTCGTCATGAAGAATAAATCCGGCTTCTACAGGAGACAAAAGCAGGCTCCCCCTCTGCGAGCTGCTCACTGCAATCAGCAGAAGTTGGCATGTTCTCTGACTCACCAATCCAGGTCAGGTCCAGTGTGAGGCATGCAAAGGTACATGCACACACATACACGCTCACAACGTCCAATATATACCCATATATCACACAGTACATATATGTATCTGTTCTAGTAGAAACTATGTGTAAACAACATATGACATTAATTCTGTTTTTAAAAATGTGGACAAAATGTATGTTTTTCAAAACAGTAAAAGGACATCCACAATGTACTGTATTAACACACCTTCTTCACATTCTGTCATGGAACATCCACACATTTCTATGTATTTAATAGGTAGTGCATTGTGAAATAAAATTAAAAGATTTAGGATTTTTTAAGATAATTTACTAATAAAATCTAAACTGAATGCGGTGCATTTGTTTTTAGCCCCATTTACTCTAGTATTTTTTTTTTATCTCTGTGTAAATACAGCTGTGGAGGCTTAGAATGGGAACTCTGAAAGATTCACACATCAGGTGTGAGAAGGTTTGACAGGACAACTGTTATTTGTGAGTTTTTTTTTATCTTGTAGCATCATGCAGTGGAGATTTTTCAGCAATGAGAGGAAAGCTAGTCAGAGCACATGGAAATATGGAAGGAGCTAAATATAGGGCAATTCTGGAAGGAAACATTTGACATGCTGCAAAACAATTGAGACTGGGGCTTAAGTTCACCTTACAGTGGGCCATCAACATACAAGCAGACATAAACATACAGCCAGAGCTACAATGGAATGATTTGGATCAGTGAAATGCTGTTAGAAATATGTGACTAGACTTGAAAACTGATTTTCAAAGACACTTTCCATCCAATCCAACAGATGTTGTACTATTTTGCAATAAATAATAGGTACAAATTTAACTAGATGTGCAAACAAAGTTTTTTCTCATTCTACTTGAACCGCCACCTTAACGTGGTGGAGGGGTTTGAGTGTTCAAATGATTCTAGAGGCTATGTTGTCTGGGGCTTAAATGCCCCTGGTAGGGTCTCCCATGGCAAACAGGCTCTAGGTGACGGGTCAGACAAAGAGCGGCACATGACGTTGCCCGGTACGGCGTAGCCGGGGTCCCACCCTGGAGCCAGGCCTGGGGTCGGGACTCGCCGGAGAGTGCCTGGTGGCCGGGTTGCTCCTTGTGGGACCCGGCCGGGCCAACCTCGAACGAGAGACGCGAGGCCATTCCCCAGTGGGCCCACCACCTGCAGGGGGAACCATGAGGGACCGGTGCAAAGAGGATTGGGTGGCGGACGAAGGTGGAGACCTGAGTGGCCCGATCCCTGGATGCTTAGGCTGGCTCTAGGGACGTGGAATGTTACCTTGCTGGGGGGGAAGGAGCCTGAGCCTGTGTGGTAGGTCGAGAGATATCGACTAGAAATAGTCGGGCTCACCTCCACACACAGTGTGGGCTCTGGAACCCATCTCCTTGAGAGGGGCTGGACTCTCTTCTACTCTGGAGTGGCCCACGGGGAGAGGCGGCAGGCTGGGGTGGGTTTGCTTGTTGCCCCCCAACTCAGCCGTGTCTCATGTTGGGGTTTACCCCGGTGGATGAGAGGGTCGCATCCCTGCGCCTTCGGGTTGGGGATAGGTCTCTGACTGTCGTTTCGGCCTACGGGCCGAGCGGTAGTGCGGAGTACCCGGCCTTCTTGGTGTCCCTGTTGGGGGTGCTGGAAAAAAATCCTATCTCTCTACCCTGCCCAGACTACTCCTAATAAAGAAATCAAAGAAAATAATAAAAGATGGGTATTACTTTGTGGAGCAATTCTTCAGGGCTGCCAGCGTGAGGGGGAGAGAAGGAGGGGGAAGGTTGTAAGTTAACGTGCGTCCACGGTTAACTTCGGGAAGAGCGGTCAATCTTCGCCCTTTGGCCTCCTTGGCGAAAGGGAAAAATATGATCTGACCATCAGTAGTTGACTAGAAAAAAAACAAGGTGGCGATCCGTCTCCTTGAAACTCTGTGTTTTTTTGGTTGCATGTTAAACTAACACCTTCGATCGGTAAAGTTGAAATTTCTGGCCTTCTTATTCCAGGAATTTCTGTCATGAACGTTCTTTTCGTTGGCCAGTGGGAGAATGTAAGTCCACTCGGGATCTTGTCTCCAGAGTTGCTGCTCCAGTTGCGTGGTCACCTCGAGGTCCCCAGCTGAAAGCAAGGTTTAAAGCGTCCGCCTTCCATATATAACCTCTTGTGACGTCAGACCTCTTGTGATGTCAGACTTGGGACGTCCCCGTCCTACCAGCCGCAGTTCCCACTGGGATTTGTAGTGGCGGACAATACTGGATACAAAGTGGCCGATGATGTCGGAAGGCCTGGTGGGGGTGCTGGATAGTGCCCCTCCCGGGGACTCCATTATTCTGCTGGGGGACTTCAACGCCCACGTGGGAAACGACAGTGACACCTGGAGAGGCGTGATCGGGAGGAATGGCCTCCCCGATCTGAATCCGAGTGGTGTTTTGTTATTGGACTTCTGTGCTAGTCACGGATTGTCCATAATGAACACCATGTTCAAGCATAAGTGCCTGGTGTCCTGGTGCCAAGTCCATCAGTGCACTTGGCACCAGGACACCCTAGGCAGGAGGTCAATGATCGACTTTGTTGTCGTATCATCAGACCTTCGGCCGCATATTTTGGACACTCGGGTGAAGAGAGGGGCTGAGCTGTCCACTGATCACCACCTGCTGGTTAGTTGGATCCGCTGGAGGAGGAGAAAGCCAGACAGACTTGGCAGGCCCAAGCGCATAATGAGGGTCTAATGGGAACGCCTGGCGGAGCCCTCGGCCAGGGATGTATTCAACTCCCACCTCCGGGAGAGCTTTGACCAGATTCCGGGGGATGTTGGAGACATAGAGTCCGAGTGGACCATGTTCTCCGCATCTATTGTCGATGCTGCTGCCCGTAGCTGCGGCCGTAAGGTCTGCGGTGCCTGTCGCGGCGGCAATCCCAGAACCCGGTGGTGGACACCGGCAGTAAGGGATGCTGTCAAGCTGAAGAAGGAGTCCTATCGGCTGTGGTTGGCTTGTGGGACTCCTGAGGCGGCTGACGGGTACCGTGAGGCCAAGCATGCTGCGGCCCGGGCTGTGGCAGAGGCAAAAACTCGGGCCTGGAGGAGTTCGGTGAGGCCATGGAGAAGGACTACCTGTCGGCCTCGAAGCGATTCTGGCAAACCGTCCGGTGCCTCAGGAGGGGGAAGCAGTGCTTCGCCAACACTGTTTATAGTGGGGGTGGGAGGCTGCTGACCTCGACTGGGGACATAATCGGGCGGTGGAAGGAGTACTTCAAGGATCTCCTCAATCCTGCCATCATGCATTCCCTGGTGGAAACAGAGGCTGGGGACTCGGGGTTGGACTCTTTCATCACCCAGGCTGAAGTCACCGAGGTGGTTAAAAAGCTCCGCGGTGGCAAGGCTTCAGGGGTGGATGAGATCCACCCTGAGTACCTCAAATCTCTGGATGTTGCGGGGCTGTCATGGTTGACACGCCTCTTCAACATTGCATGGCGGTCGGGGACAGTGCCTCTGCACTGGCAGACCGGGGTGGTGGTCCCCCTTAATAAGAAGGGGGACCGGAGGGTGTGTTCCAACTACAGGGGGATCACACTCCTCAGCCTCCCTGGTAAGGCCTACGCCAGGGTATTGGAGAGGAGAGTCTGGCCGATAGTCGAACCTCAGCTTCAGGAGGAGCAGTGTGGTTTTCGTCCCGGCCGTGAAACACTGGACCAGCTCTATACCCTCTACAGGGTACTCGAGGGCTCATGGGAGTTTGCCGAACCGGTTCACATGTGTTTTGTGGACCTGGAGAAGGCATTCGACTGTGTCCCTCATGATGCCTTGTGGGGGGTGCTCCAAGAGTATGGAATCGGGGGCCCTTTATTAGGGGCCATCCGGTCCCTGTACGAGCGGAGCAGGAGTTTGGTCCGCATTGCCGGCACTAAGTCGGACCTGTTCCCGGTGCATGTTGGACTCCGGCAGGGCTGCCCTTTGTCACCGGTCCTGTTCATAACTTTTATGGACAGGATTTCTAGACGCAGCCAAGGGCCGGAGGGGGTCTGGTTTGGGGACCAGTGGATTTCGTCTCTTCTTTTTGCAGATGACGTGGTCCTGCTGGCTCCCTCCAGCCAAGACCTACAGCATGCGCTGGAGTGGTTCGCAGCCAAGTGTGAAGCGGCTGGGATGAAGATCAGCTCCTCCAAGTCAGAGGCCATGGTACTCAACCGGAAAAGGGTGGCTTGTCCTCTTCAGGTTGGAGGGGAGTTCCTGCCCCAAGTGGAGGAGTTCAGGTATCTCGGGGTCTTGTTCACGAGTGAGGGAAGAATGGAGCGGGAGATCGACAGACGGGTCGGTGCGGCTGCCGCAGTAATGGGGGCGCTGTGCCGGTCCGTTGTGGTGAAGAGAGAGCTGAGCCGAAAAGCGAAGCTCTCGATTTACCGGTCGGTCTACGTTCCTACCCTCACCTATGGCCATGAACTTTGGGTCATGACCGAAAGAACGAGATCCCGGATACAAGCGGCTGAAATGAGCTTCCTCCGTAGGGTGGCCGGGCACTCCCTTAGAGATAGGTTGAGGAGCTCGGCCATTCGGGAGGGGCTCGGAGTAGAGCCACTCCTCCTCCACATCGAGAGGAGCCAGTTGAGGTGCCTCCTGGATGCTTTCCTCGCGAGGTGTTCCAGGCATGTCCCACTGGGAGGAGGCCCAGGGGACAGCCCAGGACACGCTGGAGGGATTATGTCTCTCGTCTGGCCTGGGAACGCCTTGGGCTCCCCCCGGAGGAGCTGGAGGAGGTGTCTGGGGAGAGGGACGTCTGGGTGTCTCTGCTGAGTCTGCTGCCCCCGCGACCCGGTTCCGGATAAGCGGAAGACGACGAGTACGAGTACGAGTTTTTTCTCATAATAACTTGACTTGTTCAAAAGTTATCACTTAGTTATCACCATGGGTTTCGTAAATATTTTAGATTTATTTTTTCTTGGTATAAAAGCATTGTTATAACAATGTAAGCTGGAGCAAACATTCTGACATTTTGGTTGGAATCTTTGTTTTTATCTGGCAAGATCACTTTAATAAGCCTCTCTGGTTGATTTCTTACCATAACAGTGCAGGGACAATATAATAAAAAAAAAAACAATAAACAGGTTTTTGTACAGTGATTGAGCTGTCAGGGTGAAGCGATGCAGGGAAGTAAGAATTCAAGGGAACACCACCCTAACACTGCAATGGTGCAGCATCTCAAATGGTGTAGGTACTAAAGTATCTGTTTTATGCTTTTTAACATATCAAGACGATAATCTCGTCTTGATATGTTAAAGCTGTGGGTGATTTGGACGGAACATTAGGTGTTTGCAACTTTATGTATTATTGCAGTATTACTGTGTTGTAATTATAGATTATTGATTAATTGAATATTTATCAAGAATTATAATTAAAATCATAATCTGATAAAATTAACTCCTTAACCAAAATCCCCGTTTATGAATTGAAACCAGAGCTGTCCTCTAGTGTTGTAATTATGGCTCAAGGCCTCTGATAATTACAATTATTAAATGTCACTGTTTAATCAACTGTTTCTGCCGAAACGTGGGGAACTTTGCCTTATTTTGACTGACAAATCACTCTTGCACAAAATAAACACCAAACGCCTTCTCTTTCTCTATGTGAAAATTTATTAAATCAATCAGCCTGATACAATTAACTCTCCGATTCAATAATCTTCACCTACTCAAACATGAAAAGTTCTACACAAAAGGGTAAAATATCTAACTAACAAAATAAAGCAAAACAGCAGTGTGTGTGTATTGAATCAACCACCAGTTATGACAAAAGTGGCAATATGACAAAGGAATGTGGTGTTGAACGAAGTTTGAAAACAGCCCGCCAGATAGCGTGGCACAGCGGGACACGGGCTTGTGTAGAGACACAAACTTGTGAGACACGGCGGCCTCAGCGGTCAATACAGCACATCAGGGTTCAATACAATGTTGCATGCAAATACAATTTCATAACATCAGACTATAAGTGGCGATTCTGATCGCACTAAAAAAATCCTATCTCTCTACCCTGCCCAGACTACTCCTAATAAAGAAATCAAAGAAAATAATAAAAGATGGGTATTACTTTGTGGAGCAATTCTTCAGGGCTGCCAGCGTGAGGGGGAGAGAAGGAGGGGGAAGGTTGTAAGTTAACGTGCGTCCACGGTTAACTTCGGGAAGAGCGGTCAATCTTCGCCCTTTGGCCTCCTTGGCGAAAGGGAAAAATATGATCTGACCATCAGTAGTCGACTAGAACAAAAAACAAGGTGGCGATCCGTCTCCTTGAAACTCTGTGGTTTTTTTGGTTACATGTTAAACTAACACCTTCGATCGGTAAAGTTGAAATTTCTGGCCTTCTTATTCCAGGAATTTCTGTCATGAACGTTCTTTTCGTTGGCCAGTGGGAGAATGTAAGTCCACTCGGGATCTTGTCTCCAGAGTTGCTGCTCCAGTTGCGTGGTCACCTCGAGGTCCCCAGCTGAAAGCAAGGTTTAAAGCGTCCGCCTTCCATATATAACCTCTTGTGACGTCAGACCTCTTGTGATGTCAGACTTGGGACGTCCCCGTCCTACCAGCCGCAGTTCCCACTGGGATTTGTAGTGGCGGACAATACTGGATACAAAATGGCCGATGATGTCGGAAGGCCTGGTGGTGTCCAACAATGTGTAAATGGCCCAATATTCAGCAAACAATTGGTCCAACAAATGAAAGCAATCAGGTCACACTTTAACAGATATTGTGGGGACCCGTGATAACAGAACACTTAGAATTACCATTCACAACTGTTAAGTTTCGAACAGGTAGTTTAAAACATTTTACCAGACATGGTTTTTGTAGACATCATTGTGACAGTTTATCAAGGTTGGATTGACTCTGCTGCCGAATGATGAGCAATTTAATTAAGTGCCAGTCATTTGGAAGAAAATAATTTGTCCTTCATTCCCTTAGACTACTTTGACTGACTTGTTTGGTTGATATCCTTTGCATGGTTCATGTTCAAAACTGGCCATCAGTGGCTCTAGATGGACAAACTGTCTACTTTTAAGGCTAGGTTTAAAACTTTCCTTTTTGATAAAGCTTATAGTTAGAGTGGCTTAAAGTTCTATCCTGAGCTATCTCTGTAGTCTGCTGCTGCTATAGGCTTAGGCTGCTGGAGGACATAATGACCACTTTCACCCTGTTCTACATTCTCACACTACTCTTCAATTTTGCATTATTTGCTGTTATTTCAGCTTTTAACTTTTATCTCTTTCTCTTCCTCTTCCTAGAAGCTACACCTGGCCTGACTCTGTGTCTACCTTAACAGTCTTTCTGGAGAGGGGAATCGTCCAAGCTTTGCTGGCAACAACTTTGCTCTCTACCGATGATCCTGTCTTTAGTGTTTCAACCCTTTCTCTCTTGATTGCTTGCTAACTTTTACTGTAACTAACTTCTATGTGCTCTTTTACTGTCAAAAACCTTAAACTACATGTGCTCTTCTTTCATGACTCTGAAAACTGCTCTCTTTTGATTTCTTTAAGGACTAACTTTTCAGCTTTAACTTCACTAACTCTTTTTTTCTAGCTAACTTGAAAACTGAGTTTTCTGTGACTTCTTTCTTTCTGAATCCTTTTTAACTCTAGAAAATCACTTCTTTCTCCTTCCCATAGAAAGTACTTCTCCTTAACAGACTCAGTTTTCTTTGTTCTCTTTGTGTCTCTGTCTCTGCTCTTTCTCTCAAACCCCCAGTGGTCTAAGTTTTTTCTGCAGAGATGGCACTGCTGGCCTCAACTCTGAGCCTGGTTCTGCTCTTCTCTTCCTGTTAAAAGCTTTTTTTCCTCATCCACATTGCTCATGCAGTCACTGCACTGCTGACATGAGGGATTGCTGCTGACTCATGCCTCACTGTCCACTGTTTCTCAGTCTCATCCATGCTGCAATCCACAGGAGTGAATGCTGCAACTGGATGCAATCTGCTGGGTTCCTTAGGGTTTCCCTTAGATAGAAAAATTTTTTTTATCCAATTTGAAAAAAAATGAACTGACTGCACTTGAATGTTTCAATGATTAGGATTAATTGAATGAAAAACTTTGAATGTACCTGACTTTTGTGAAGTGCCTTGAGACGACATGTGTTTTGTGAATTGGCTGAAAAAAAACTGAAGAAATTGAAATTGAATTGAAAAATTAGTAAGTTTCATAAAAAATTCTAATTCTGTAAAAATTTTACACAAAATTTTAAAGAATGCATATCCTTCAAATTCATTTTAAAATTTTTGCTCATTTCCCTGAAAAGCCTTTTTCACTGCTTTTTCACAGCTCTTTTGAAGATTTATGAAATTTGACTAAATGTGCTACAGAAACATGTTGTCCCTTCTTTTTCCTTTGAAGAAATTCAACCCTCAAATGATTTTTTGCAAAATTTTTCAATTTTTCTTATCAGTGACTTTAAACCTGACACTTAACTTGTCCTGACAAATTCTTTTTTGCTAATGAAAATTTTGAACAGGTTATGGGGCTTCTCCTTCAATTCCAAAGATTCAAAGCAGACTTAAAAACACTTGAACCTTTGAGTTTTGAAGCTTGCAGTTCATGACCAGAGTAGATACTGCTCATCAATGCACATTTTCCTTCAAAGCTCCTGACAAAAAGCTCATCAATTTACCTTAAATCATGTAATCAGTTGATTTTCATTGATTTTATGCTAAAGACTTTGCTCTCCAATTTTTTTTTCAAATGATCTTGAATCATTTGTCATTTTACATCAACAATCTTGGCTTGAATTCATGACAACATCCACATGCAAAACATCAGTCATCTTTTCAAAACATTAAATCCTAAAAGTGCATCCTTTTATTCAAAAACTTCATGAATGCATTCACAAAACAATCTTGATTGCATTTTGAAATCATGGCATGAGACTCTCACTTTGATCAACTTTTTGAAAAATGTGAATGATTATCAACAAAGTGTTTGACATTATTTTTGAATTGCATTTTAGCAATTGTCCTGCATGATTCAATTCAGAAATGCTGCAATGTTCATCAACATCAATCAATTGCTTAACCATTTTATCAACATTTACACTGCCAGATCACACACTTTCCATACTGAAAAATTTTTTGTGATGTCAGTGCTTTTTGCACAGTCCCATTTTGATTCTTGACACAGTCAGTCAAACATGTACAAAACTCACTGATCAAATTCAAGAAATCCACTATTTATCATTCCAAAGTACCCTGCATTTATTGGACCATACTCTGGTAGCAAGTTTTAAGGTCTACACTTTCATTGCAACATTCATGACAATTCCATGCTCTGTTAATCCAAAAAATCACTGTTGCAATTTTTTTGCAACAACAAATTTGGAAAGGAATGTTTCATGGCATTTAAGCAACCTGCATTTCTCATTTTGAGATCTAACCTTCATTTTTTTACATCCACTTTCACCAATCCAAGGCTAAAATTTCATTGCAAATTGAGTCCTTAACCACATGCTATTAATCTAAATTCACTCACACTAATGAGTTTAAGTCATTCTTTTCATTCCAAAGATCTAAACAAATCTCAAGATTCACATTGACTCAAACTTGGCTTTTCCTCACATTCAAATCAACATTTGTTAAAAGCATGTACATTTTAAATCTTGTGCATTGATTTATTTCTTCAGCATCTCAGTTTTAACTAAAAAAAATACAGGTCAAAACTGATCCAGTAAAATCCAATTTTACTTTTCTTGAAAACCTACACTTTTTTCAAAAACTTCAATTTGATTGACCAAGCCTTAAATTTGAATGGATTTTACATTTGATGTTCAGTTAATCAGTTCAATCATTTTTGTGCATTGATACAATTTAGGTTTTCATCAGTAATCACAACTTACTATGTTTTTTATGCTTACACATCATCAACATTAAAACATTCTGTCACTCAAAAAAAGGCAGGAAATTTCATTCATTTGAATTTGACATTTCAGCCCATGCTGCCAACAAAAACATCAATCAAATTGCTGGTCAACAGTTAAATGGTTTAGTCACTGAAATCAAACCAAAAAAAAAACAATGGCTCTGAAAAACTTTGCAAAACTTGTTCCTAATGTGGTCACATCATCCTTACAAACCTTTTTTTTTCCAAACATATTTTTTTCAAAAGCTGAAAGTGCATTTCACTTCAATGCAAAACCCGATGCAATGTCAGAAAAGTTTCACTGAAAATGTACACCTTTCAGTTTCATTCACTTTAACATCCATTGAATGGAAAACTACCTTTTACCATTCTATTCAGTAAGTGGAGAGGAAAAACTCCCTTTTAACAGGAAGAAACCTCCAGCAGAACCAGGCTCAGTGTGAGCGGCCATCTGCCACGACCGACTGGGGGTTAGAGAGAACAGAGCAGAGACACAAAGAGAACAAAGAAGCACTGATCCAGGAGTACTTCTATGGGGAATGGGAAAAAAATGTAAATGTTAATGGATGTAGCTCCTTTTAGTTTCGTTTCACCTAGAAGAAAGAACAGATAAACTCTGAGCCAGTTTTAAACTCTGTCTTTTTTTCAGAGTTTAGAAAGAAAGTTACAGCACATTAGTTCAGTCACAGTAAAAGCTCAGTCAGAGTAGCTAGGGTCTAGGAGAGAGAAAGGGTTAAACACTGAAAGAGGGCCAGGGCCATGTGGATCATCGGTAGAGAGTGAGCATTAAGTTGCGAGCCAGCAGAAGCTTGGAGGATGCCCAGGTCTCCAGTAACAGGTGTCACAGTAGTAGACACAGAGTCAGGCCAGTGTAGCTTCTAAGAGAAGAAAAAAAAGAGAGAAAAAAAAAGTTAAAAGCTGAAATAACAGCAAAATAATGCAAAGTGTGAGAGTAGTGTGAGAATGTAGAGAAGAGGGTGAAAGTGGTCATTAGCCTCCAGCAGCAGCCTAAGCCTATAGCAGCATAACTACAGAGATAGCTCAGGATAACCTAAGCCACTTAACTATAAGCTTTATCAAAAAGGAAAGTTTTAAGCCTAGCTAAAAGTAGACAGTCTAGACACAGTCCATGATGGCCATTGTATCTAAAACCCACTGATGGCCATTGTTATACTAAAAAAACCACAACGATTGGGATACCTCTCTCTGTCAGATTGATTAAAACATTGGAAAAAGAGATACAGGGGTCAAATGGAGGGTGTTTGCACCAGAAATGGAGGGTGTGTTTGCACCTCAACCATAACTGAGCCGGTTTAGGCTAAACCTGACTCCCCCTTACTCCATCCAACAAGGGGAGAAGAAGAAGGAGCTAAAAAAAGAAAGAAGATAGCTCAGGATAACCTAAGCCACTCTAACTATAAGCTTTATCAAAAAGGAAAGTTTTAAGCCTAGCCTTAAAAGTAGACAGGGTGTCCGCCTCACGGACTAAAAAACTGGGAGCTGGTTCCACAGGAGAGGAGCCTGATAACTAAAGGATCTGCCTCCCATTCTACTTCTAGAGACTCTAGGAAACCACCAGTAAAACCTGCAGTCTGAGAACGAAGTGCTCTGTTAGGAAACATATGGATCTCTGATCTATGATATGATGGAGCATTAGATCTTTAAGGGCTTTATATGAGTGAGGAGGAGAATTTTAAATTCTATTCTGGATTTAACAGGGAGCCAATGAAGGGAAGCTAAAGTAGGGGAAATATGATCTCTCTTTTTAATTTTCATCATCTTGCTGCAGCATTTTTGCTGCAGCATTTTAACTGCAATCAGCTGAAGGCTTTTAACTGCATTTTGTGGACATCCTGATAGTAAAGAATTACAATAGTCCAGCCTTGAAGTAACAAATGCATGGACTAGTTTTTTCATGCATCACTCCTGGACAGGATATTTGGAGAAAATTTTCAAAATGTTAAAGGAATGAAAGAAAAAAGAAAGGAAATCCTAGAAACCTGTTTTAATATGGGATTTAAATGACATGTCCTGGTCAAAAATAACACCAAGTTTTTTTTTTTACTTTATTATCGGAGGTCAATTTAATGCCATCCAGGTTAAGTGATTGACTAAGCAGTTTCTTTTTTTAAAGACTCCGGTCCAAAGACTGACAACTTCTGTCTTGTCTGAATTTAGAAGCAAAAATTTAAAGTCATCCAAGTTTTTATGTCTTCAAGACATGCTTGTAGTCTATCTAACTGGTTGGGCTCATCAGGATTTATGGATAAGTAAAGCTGAGTATCATCAGCGTAACAGTGAAAATTATCTATGCTGCCTATAATTTTACCTGATAATTATACCTATTGGAATATATATAGTAAAGAGAATTGGCCCAAGTACTGAACCCTGTGGTACTCCACAATTAATTTACTGATTTTTTAAAGATGATTTATCATTTACATGAACAAACTGGAATCTGTCAGACAAATAAGATTTAAACCAGCCTAGCAGCTGATTCCCCCTGATCCCTACAGCATATTCCAGCCTTTCTAAGACTGAATATATGATCGACTGTATCAAATGCAGCACTGAGATCTAACAGAAACAGAACCATACACAGACACAATCATTATCTGAGGCTCATAAGAATATCATTAGTGACTTTCAGCAGAGCTGTTTCAGTGCTATGATGAGCTCTGAAACCTGACTGAAACTCTTCAAACAGGTCATTGCTGTGTAAATGCTCACACATTTGATTAGCAACTATTTTCTCAAGAATTTTAGATAAGAATGGAAGATTGGATATAGGTCTGTAATTTATTAAGTCATCTCGATCAAGCGAAGGTTTCTCTCAGTCACGGGGGCAGCAGGCCCTCCCAGACTCCCCCACCCTCTCCCTCCTCCCACCCCTCCTCCTCTCTCCCAGGGGGGGGAGCCCTTCCCGGGGGGAGCCCAAGGCGTTCCCAGGCCAGCCGAGAGACATAGTCCCTCCAGCGTGTCCTGGGCCGTCCCCTGGGCCTCCTCCCGGTGGGACGTGCCTGAACACTGAACACCTCCCGAGGAAGGCGTCCAGGAGGAGGCATCCGGTATAGATGCCCGAGCCACCTCAACTGGCTCCTCTCGATGTGGAGGCAGCCGAGCCGACCTCGACTGCTCCTCCTCTCTCCTGGAGGAGAGCGCCCTCTACTCCGAGCCCCTCCCGGAAGGCCCGAGCTCCTCACCCTATCTCTAAGGGAGTGCCCGTCCACCCTACGGAGGAAGCTCATTTCAGCCGTTTGTATCCGGGATCTCGTTCTTTCGGTCATGACCCAAAGTTCATGGCCATAGGTGAGGGTAGGAACGTAGACCGACCGGTAAATCGAGAGCTTCGCGCTTTTCGGCTCAGCTCTCTCTTCACCACAACGGACCGGCACAGCGCCCCCATTGCTGCGGCGCCGCACCGATCCGTCTGTCGATCTCCCGCTCCATTCTTCCCTCACTCGTGAACAAGACCCCGAGATACTTGAACTCCTCCACTTGAGGCAGGAACCCTCCAACCTGAAGAGGACAAGCCACACCAACCTGAAGAGGACCAAGCCACCTCTTTTCCGGTCTGAGTACCATGGCCTCTGACTTGGAGGAGCTGATCTTCATCCCAGCCGCATGCCACACAGAGGCTAGCGAACCAGGCAGCCAGCGTCATGCTAGGTAGGTCTTGGCTAGAGGGGGCCAGCAGGACCACGTCAAAAAAAAAAGAAGAGACGAAATCCCCACTGGTCCCCCTCCAGACCCCCTCCGGCCCTTGAGCTGTGTCTAAAAAATCCTGTCCATAAAAGGCATGAACAGGACCGGTGACAAAGGGCAGCCCTGCCGGAGTCCAACATGCACCGGGAACAGGTCCGACTTAGTGCCGGCAATGCGGACCAAACTCCTGCTCCGCTCGTACAGGGACCGGATGGCCCCTAATAAAGGGCCCCCGATTCCATACTCCTGGAGCACCCCCCACAAGGCATCACGAGGGACACAGTCGAATGCCTTCTCCAGGTCCACAAAACACATGTGAACCGGTTGGGCAAACTCATGAGCCCTCGAGTACCCGAGGGTACCCCCTGGTAGAGCTGGTCCAGTGTTCCACGGCCGGGCTGGTCCAGTGTTCCACGGCCGGGACGAAAACCACACTGCTCGGCCCTCCTGAAGCCGAGACTCCCTCGACTATCGGGCCCTGGACTCTCCTCCAATCCAGGTACCCTGGTGTACCCCCCTTACCCCCTGAGGAGTGTGATCCCCCTGTCTTTGACCACCACACCCACCCCCGGTCCCCCCTTCCTTAAATTTGTAGTAGTCACTTCAGTGCAACAGGTTTTAATTCCAGCTAATGATTTAGAAAATAAATCTAAATAATAAAAATAGAAAAAAAATCCCTCATTTTTTAAAGCAAACAACAAATGCAGGTACTTGCCTCAGGACTGTGTGATTATTAAATACCACAAATCAAACAGCCCAGAGGCGACTGTGGCTCAGTAGGAAGAGTAGTTGTCTTGCAAGGTTGTGGGTTCGATTCCAGCTTCCTCCTGCCATATGTCGATGTGCCCCTGGGCAAGGCACTTAACCTCAAGTTGCCTACCGATCTGCGTATCGGTGTATGAATGTGTGAGCGTTAGTGAGTGCGACTGGGTGAATGTGGCTCTAGTGTAAAGCGCTTTGAGCGGTCTGTATGACTGGAAAGGCTCTATATAAGTTCAGTCCATTTACCATTCCCTATGACAGCCTTTTGGAAACAAATGTGTATTTTTACACAAGCAGTATATTTATTTAACTGTAGCACTATAATAAGTAAACTCTTGCCTTAGTAACTACAAACAAAGGTGACATCTTTCCTAGCATTTGGGAAAATCCCAAATGCTTTTATTCAAGTTTAACTTCCTGAACTTTGAATCTTGAGTCTAGGTGACATGATCTAAGAATACAGTGCCTCCCGAAAGTATTCTGCCCCCTTGAACTGGTCAACCTCTTGCCACATTTCAGGCTTCAAACATAAAGATTTAAAATTCTAATTTTTTGTGAAGAATCAACAAGTGGGACACGATTGTGAAGTGGAATGAAATTTATTGGATGCGTCAAACTTTGTTAACAAATAAAAAACTGAAAAGTGTGGTGTGCAATATTATTTGGCCCCCTTGCGTTAATACTTTGTAGCGCCACCCTTTGCTGCAAATACAGCTGGAAGTCACTTGGGGTATGTCTCTATCAGTTTTGCACATCGAGAGACTGAAATTCTTGCCCATTCTTCCTTGCAAAACAGCTCGAGCTCAGTCAGGTTGGATGGAGAGCGTTCGTGAACAGCAGTCTTCAGCTCTTTCCACAGATTCTCAATTGGATTCAGGTCTGGACTTTGACTTGGCCAGTCCAACACCTAGATACGTTTATTTGTGAACCATTCCATTGTAGATTTGGCTTTATGTTTTGGATCATTGTCTTGTTTGAAGATAAATCTCCGTCCCAGTCTCAGGTCTCTTGCAGACTCCAACAGGTTGTCTTCCAGAATGGTCCTGTATTTGGCCCCATCCATCTTCCCATCAATTTTGACCATCTTCCCTGTCCCTGCTGACGAAAAGCAGGCCCAAACCATGATGCTGCCACCACCATGTTTGACAGTGGGGATGGTGTGTTCAGGGTGATGAGCAACCTGTCTATACATGTATCATCATCAGTCATTTGGGACAACATTGGATCATTCAGAGATCCTCACTGAACTTTGCTGCACTGAAAGTAAAGGGGCCAAATAATATTGCACACCCCACTTTTCAGTTTTTTATTTGTTAAGACAGTTTGACATATCCAATAAATTTCATTCCACTTCATGATTGTGTCCCACTTGTTGCTGATTCTTCACAATAAATTTGAATTTTAAATCTTTATGTTTGAAGCCTGAAATGTGGCAAGAGTTTGAAAAGTTCAAGGGGGCCGAATACTTCCGCAAGGCACCGTATATAATCAGTTTCTCTTAGTGAATTGAGTTACTGAAATAAATGAACTTTTAAATATTATTCTAATTTACTGCATATGACATTGTTTGCTTTGCTTACATATTACTTACATGAGTCCATGTTTTTTTATTACCTTTTATTTTGATTTTTTACTTGAGTTAAAATAAATCTCCTAAGAAATATAGTTTCCCTCAATCACTTTATGGCAATCCAAACTATGGAGAGACCTGAAGTCTGTTCTTTCACCTTAAAAGAATTATACATATGTCTCGTATATCCATCACTCTATATATAGTCCATACCTGTTTATCCTTGCAGCGGTCCACTGGTTATGATGCATATATACTGAATGACTGTTTCACACTTTCTAGCACCAATATCTAGTTCTGTACAGTAAACATACCTGAAGCTTTATTTTTTTATGTGTTATGTTTATCATGGTATCTACGACCCTTTCAATAGTAATCTGCAACTTCTGGTTTCTCTGGCCTATTAATATGTCCTATATGAACTCACTGGCTCTATCAATAAACCAAATTAGCCAGTCTGGTCTAGCTCTGCTAAGAATGACCTAAATATTTGGGATTTCACATCAGCTGTGCAGCAGCATCAAATATGGTACATTGCTGTGCTTCCCAGGTTTCATCATTGTTTTAAAATAATCACGACACAATCACCAAATCTGCTAATAAGCTGGATTCATAAAGAGTAAATCTGACTGGTTTGTGGCCTTCCACCACCTGTGGGGATGTACTTAATTCTCCATTACGTGCCTATTACATCATTCTACTACTATTACCTATAATTACTTAACAGAACTTCACTTAAAACATCCAAACTAACCCCCTAAGACAGTTTTAACACAGAGACACTTCCTGCTCTTCAAAATAAAAACACTTCTTATTACATTTATTCAGTATACCATTTTCTGTAGTTCACTTACTACATAGTGCCTAAATCTTTAACTTCTAGCTAGCTTACCTATGGATATTCATGGTTTTAAACAAAGGTTTTAGTGTATGGAGAAAATTAGCTTTTAACATCTCTGTCAGGTAATGCCCGACAGGGCCTAGTCTGGTATTGAACCCAGAACCTTTCTTTAGACGGTGACAGTAATCTTGGAAAAAAATGTGTTAAGTTTTATTCTAGTTCAGAAAAAAGAAATTTCAAAATTTCATATTCTTTTGGATTATTCATGTCTAGTTTTTATGTTTTTTTGTGCTGGGACCGTTAGATTTTTGTTTTTCAAAGTAAAGAAGAAGTATGTAAAAAAATAATGTAGGAAGGAAGTACTTGCACCCCCTATACTTTGAGAATTAATGCTGTATTGATAAATATCTTCAGTACACAACTTTCAAGAATCTTATTGTGGTTACTGAATTATTCATGAAACGTTTTACTGAAAGGTACGGCTGTCTGTAAAAAGATGTCCTAAATTTGCCCAGTTTATTTGCACTGCATCAACAGTTTGGTTTAATGTTACAACTAAATAAATATGTTTGTGAGAAAAGATCAAATATTTTTGGAAGCCCATCATGATGATAGTTTATACATACAGTATCTTAATTAAATAGACTGGTGTTCATTGGTCACGCACACCTTAGTCCAGATCCTGTATTTCTTTTGTAAGATGATGAATCCAGTCTTATTTTTCCATGAGGTGATGTGTGATAGATTGGGGTAGATTTCTAATTATCAGGGTGCCGTGACACCTCAGCACATTTGGCAGGTATAAGTAGAGGTGTCTGGAAAGCTGGGACATTCAAGAGAAGCAGGTGTTTTGGTATCAGGTTCATTCTGGCTGCAGGTAAGAGATGAATGAATGAATGAAATGATTTACAGCTGTCTATGACCACTGCAGTTTCTTTATTGTTTTGACTCATGTGTTTCAACAGCAATTCACACTGACTTCAGATTTTCATCAATTTCCTCTGGAACAACTGTAAGGATGAAGGTAAGCTTGAACCTTGCACTCTAAAAATCCCTCTGTTAGATTTGAGTGCTTTAACTACCAGTTCAATGATGTATATTTTAGGTGCAATAGATACCAAATCAGATTTGGTATAAAATTAGAATGATTTATTTATTTATTATTACTTTATTTAACCAGAAAGACCCACTAAGATTTTAACGCTCATTTACAAAGGTCATTAGGCCAAAAAAGCACTAAAGGAATTACATATAAAATTTCAAATTATGAAACATCAGTGATCATCAAAATATAAATAAAAACAAAAAGGTCCAATAACAAAAAGTTGTCACTGAAGACAGGACATGACACCTACTGTGTGTTGTAATCAGGGAGTTACAGTAAAAATGGGCAGAACATCTGTGTGGGTCTGTGATCCTGACAGGAATGAACAAGGACGAGGAGATATCCGGGGTCCATCTCATACTTGTTTCCTGTTTGGCATCTTGTTTTTGGTTGCGTCACGTTGGCGTTAGTGTGGCATGTCTGCCCTGTCAAGTTTGCGCACTGAAATAATTAATCAAATCATATACTGTACATTCAGATCTTTGTCTATTTAAAATGCTGAGCATTTGTTTAAACTCAAGAAAACTCTTCTCCTAATTGAATTACAATCCCAATGATAATGCCACAGCTTTCACTCAGACACCATTTCCTCACAATCAAAGCAAAATTTCCCTATAAATATGGGAATTTCTGCAGCTCTACTATGAGTTTTGTTCCGAAAGGTTTCGTTACAAGAAGTCGCGGGTAAAGAAGTGAAGCGACTATGTCACTTTGTGCAGCAATTTATGCATGTATACAACCGTACACATAAAATCTTTTTGTTACTGATCACCATTAGATGATCATATGGAGGCTTTGAAGTCTGAATTTGTTTCTTATGAGCTGCACCGCAACTATTGCAAAATTATACTTTAAACCCTAGAATCCACTGCTTACACCTTTTCCTTCTTCCTCACCCATCATACGCTGCCAGGACACATTTAGCATTTAAACCGTAGTTTAAAGAACTAGAACCTTCCCTGTTTTTCTCAGCAACCTGTATATACATGTACATAAGAGGTGTGAGACCATCTAATCAACAAAAGGCACATGGGGAGCACACTGAACTCTGTGCAAGTACCCTGGGCAAAGACGGTTTTTTTGTGCATGCTCAAAACAGTGTGTGAACCTAGTCTGGTGTAAAGATGGTCTTGATGGAGGCCCCCGGTTGCCCCGGTGTGGCTACAGAATCAAGACGCTGTGAGAAAAATCATGAGCTATGTGTGCCTCAGCCTGTTGTTCAGGAAACCTGTTCATCAAAAGAACAATTGTATATACAGGGGTTGGACAATGAAACTGAAACACCTGTCATTTTAGTGTGGGAGGTTTCATGGCTAAATTGGACCGGCCTGGTGGCCAGTCTTCATTAATTGCACATTGCACCAGTAAGAGCTAGAGTGTGAAGGTTCAATTAGCAGGGTTTGAGCACAGTTTTGCTCAAAATATTGAAATGCACACAACATTATGGGTGACATACCAGAGTTCAAAAGAGGACAAATTGTAGGTGCACGTCTTGCTGGCACATCTGTGACCAAGACAGCAAGTCTTTGTGATGTATCAAGAGCCACGGTATCCAAGGTAATGTCAGCATACCACCAAGAAGGACGAACCACATCTAACAGGATTAACTGTGGATGCAAGAGGAAGCTGTCTGAAAGGGATTTTCGGGTGCTAACCCGGATTGTATCCAAAAAACATAAAACCACGGCTGCCCAAATCACGACAGAATTAAACGTGTGCATCAACTCTCCTGTTTCCACCAGAACTGTCCGTCGGGAGCTCCACAGGGTCAATATACACGGCCGGGCTGCTATAGCCAAACCTTTGGTCACTCATGACAATGCCAAACGTCGGTTTCAATGGTGCAAGGAGCGCAAATCTTGGGCTGTGGACAATGTGAAACATGTATTGTTCTCTGATGAGTCCACCTTTACTGTTTTCCCCAAATCCGGGAGAGTTACAGTGTGGAGAAGCCCCAAAGAAGCGTACCACCCAGACTGTTGCATGCCCAGAGTGAAGCAGGGGGTGGATCAGTGATGGTTTGGGCTGCCATCTCATGGCATTCCCTTGGCCCAATACTTGTGCTAGACGGGCGCGTCACTGCCAAGGACTACCGGACCATTCTTGAGGACCATGTGAATCCAATGGTTCAAACATTGTATCCTGAAGGCGGTGCCGTGTATCAGGATGACAATGCACCAATACACACAGCAAGACTGGTGAAAGATTGGTTTGATGAACATTAAAGTGAAGTTGAACATCTCCCATGGCCTGCACAGTCACCAGATCTAAATATTATCGAGCCACTTTGGGGTGTTTTGGAGGAGCGAGTCAGGCAACGTTTTCCTCAACCAGTATCACGTAGTGACCTGGCCACTATCCTGCAAGAAGAATGGCTTAAAATCCCTCTGACCACTGTGCAGGACTTGTATATGTCATTCCCAAGACGAATTGACGCTGTATTGGCCGCAAAAGGAGGCCCTACACCATACTAATAAATTATTGTGGTTTAAAACCAGGTGTTTCAGTTTCATTGTCCAACCCCTGTATATATGGTAACAAAGGTGACAAAAAACCTGTTGTTATTGTCTCAGTTACGCTATGAATCATAAATTTTCTGACTGTTGGTTTAGGTTAATGTCTCACCAAGCCAGTACTCGCCAGCAGCATTTCCAAAACCTCTCTTGTACTCAACCCAGGGCCTGTAGAAGTTTACGGAACCATCCATCCTTCTCTGGAAAACCTGGAAAAACAAAAATTAACTAGCTGTAAACAGACGATCACTTAGTCACATCAGTTATTAATCACTAAGTTAAATAGGCTCCTAATTTATGTGTAAATACTTCCCAATTAATCAGTTATTTTAATCGTATTTTATGTTTCCTTTAACTATTCTCTGTGAAAATATCATAAATATCTCCTTTATACTTTCTTCTTTGTAAAATAAAAATAAATGTTTCTGCTGTTTGTGTACATATTTATATAAACGTATTTGATCTTAATTGAAATTGTCATTGTTTTGTGGAGTTTTGAACACTTGAAAAAAATTACAAACTCACATATTCATTTTGGACTGATAGATAACCTTAATTAAACCCATAAAACATCACCAAACAATTAACTTTGTTGCTGCAAGGAACTCTATTGTCTTTCTTTTCTAAGTGAACTGCAGGGCCAATTAAGACTGGTCTCTATTCATTTTTTGTAACATTTAAACTCTCCTTAAATAAAATAAAATATGGTGTTATTACATGGTATTATTATAAATTCTTTCTAGGAATCTGGCCGAATGTATTAGTTCTTCAAAACTCTGACAACCCAGGGTTCAGACCAAGAAGCAGGGTCATAGTTTAACACTCCTCTCTGCAGCTTCTGTACTGCTACCCACCCATTACCCTGTTAAGACAGTGTCTCGTCCACGGCCAAAATTGAATAGATTATAAAATAATCTCAAAGGAGGAAACCAGGAAAATCTCATAAAAATAAACTCAACTCAGACTAAAAAGAAAAATAAAACAATTAAATGTGGCTTACTGAAAATAAGATCTCTCTCTTCAAAGACATAGCTAGTTAGTGACCTGATTTGTGACAATCAGATTGATTTATTTTGCCTCACAGAAACCTGGCTGCAGCAAGAGGATTATGTTATTATAAATGAGTCAACTCCTACTAATTATTAAAATTTTCACATTCCTCGAAATACTGGGCGAGGAGGAGGAGTAGCAACCATCTTTCAGTCCGATTTATTGATTAGTCCCAGACCAATCAATAGCTACAACTCTTTTGAATATTTAATCCTTAGTTTCTCTCATCCAAATTGCAAAGCACTAAAACCACTTATGTTTGTTGTGAAGTGTTAAATACAGATAAAGTTATTATAGTGGGGGATTTTAACATTCATGTTGACACTGAAAATGATAGCCTAAATATAGCGTTTAATGCTATCTTAGACTCAATTGGCTTTACTCAAAACATTAACAAACCTACCCACCTTTGTCTTCATTCTCTGGACTTTGTGCTGACATATGGCATTGAGTGTAAAGACATAACAATATTTTCTCATAACCCTGTCCTGTCTGACCATTTTTAATAACCTTTGATTTTAATTTAACCGAATGCTCCACACCTGAAAGAAAATTTCATTATAGTAGATCATTATCAGACAAAGCAGTAACAACCTTTAAAGAATCTGTTCCACTTTTGATTTCCTCATTATCACAGAAAAACAGTGGAGGGCAATAATTTAGTTTCTTCCCCTTCACAAATTGATTCTCTTATTCATAGTGTTACTTCATCATTGCGTGGTGCATTAGACAATGGAGCCCCCTTGAAAAAGAAGGTAATTATTCATAGGAGGCTAGCTCCCTGGTTTAATTCAGAGCTGCGTACTTTAAAGCACAATGTCAGAAAATTGGAGAGAAAATAGCGCTCTACACACCTAGAGGATTCCTACTTAATCTGGAAAAATAGCCTACTGTTGTATAAAAAGACACTTCACCAAACTAGTTTAGGAGCGGGCGGTCTTTATCACCGAGCGAAGATAATAAAACAAAGAACTCAGCGAAATTCTCTCCTCCCAGCGCTCTCCACAGGAGAACGCTTTATTCTTCAAACTCTCACAAACTCATTTTTCATCACCATTCCTTGGTGTTACAAACCTTTTCAAAAAGGGTTCCGCCCCAGTCCTTGTGGAGCAAGGTACAAAGCATTGGTGTGTATGTGGGTCCTTTTGACCAATTGAAATCATTCATTTACGTAATACATCTGGCATCCACAACTTTGCTTTTTCCTCTACTTTTCCGGGAATTGACATTCAGCCAACATCTGGTAACCATTACAGGGGCGTACGTGACAATTCACAATAACAATTTCATCACTTATCTGGATGCAGACCCTCAGCTGCCAGGTCAAGTTGACCTGGCAACACTTTAGGGATGCCAAAACTTTCCCAGCTGGCAAGGGTAAGAATAAAACAAGATTTCCTGCAATAACAAGCCCATTAGTTTTCCCTCTCGCCAAGAACTTTTCTCTAATGCACTCTGCTCTCCAGACAGACAGGCGCTTGAAAAAAAACAATCCTTCCCCAAATTTTAATCTTGTAATGGTAGAAAACAATGCTAACACTTTTCGATCTAGTCAAACAAGAGCTTTATGCCTCCACACTAGAACAGCTTTTTTTCTCATCATTAATAAAAAGGAAAACAAGAAAAAATCCTAGTTTCTTTTAGTACAGTTGCAAAACTTACCACACGTCATAGCTCTTTTTTGAGCCATCCATTCCCTTAGCTTTTTAGCAGTCAAGACTTTATGGGATTCCTCTTTAAAAAAAATTGATTCTTTTTAAAAATAAACTCTTTGACATATACCCCAAGATGTATTACTTCATCCTCAGCAAGTGAGACAACTTGGAAGTAACTGTAGAACCTGATCTTTTGGTTTGGACTGTTTATCCTGTGGAGCTTCCTAAGTTATCAGGGGAAATATTAGTTCTTTCTAAAATTACAAGGCCCCATTTTAGATATGATTAATTTTTTTTAGTAAAGGAATATGTACCAAAACAACTTTTACGGTAGCTTTTAATTAAACCTTTCCCTTAAAAACCTTCGCTTGATCGAGATGACTTAATAATTTACAGACCTGTATCCAATCTTCCATTCTGAATTAAAAAATTTCCTTAAAAAAAGTTGCTAATCAAAGTATGTGAGCTTTTACACCGCAATGACCTGTTTGAAGAGTTTCAGTCAGGCTTCCGAGCTCATCATAGCACTGAAACAGCTCTGCTGAAAGTCACTAATTATTTTTATGGCCCTCAGATAATGGACTTGTGTCCTGAATTTCCTGTTAGATGTCAGTGCTGCTTTGGATAGTCGATCATTTATTTTTCTTAGAAAGGCTGGAAATTGCTGTAGGGATCAGGGGAACAGCGCTAGGCTGGTTTTAAACTTATTTGTCTGACAGATTCCAGTTTGTTCATGTAAATGATAAATCATTTTTAAAACTCCGGGGTTTTAATTGTGGAAATCCCCACAGGGTTCAGTACTTGGGGCCAAGTCTTTTTTCCTAAAAATTCGCTTCCAATAGGTCAAATTATCAGGCAGAATAGGATAAATTTTCACTGTTACGCTGATGATGCTCAGCTTTACTTACCCACGAATCCTGATGAGGCCCCCAACTAGTTAGATGGGGACAAGCATGTCTTGAAGACAAAAAACTTAGATGACTTTAAATTTTTCTGCTTCTAACTTCAGACAAGACAGATTTTTGTCGTCTTTGGAGCGTGTTTTTTTAAAAAAAAAACTGCTTAGTCAATCACCTAACCTGGGGGCATTAAAATTGACCTCCGATAATAAAGTAAAAAAACTTGGGTGGTTTTTTGACCAGGACATGTCATTTAAATCCCCAAAAAACAGGTTTCTGGGTTTTTTCCTTTTTTACCCCCCGGAACATTGCCAAAATTAGAAATATTCTGTCCAGGAGTGGAACTGGAAAAAACTAGTCCATGCATTTGTTACTTCAAGGCTGGACTATTGTAATTCTTTACTATCAGGATGTCCCCAAAAAATGCAGTTAAAAAGCTTCAGCTGATTCAAAATGCTGCAGCCAAGATTTTTCTGATGAAAATTAAAAAAAAGAGAATCATTTTTCCCCTACTTTAGCTTCCCTTCATTGGCTCCCGTTAAATCCAGAATTAAAAATTTAAAATTCTCCTCCTCACATATAAAGCCCTTAATGTTTTTAGCTCCATCATACATCAGAGATCTGATTGTTCCATACGTTCCTAACAGGGCACTTCGTTCACAGACTGCAGGTTTTACTGGTGGTTCCTAGAGTCTCTAGAAGTAGAATGGGAGGCAGACCCTTTAGTTATCAGGCTCCTCTCCGGGGAAACCAGCTCAAGTTTTAGTCCGTGAGACAGACCCCCGGTCTACTTTTAAGGCTAGGCTTAAAACTTTCCTTTTTGATAAAGCTTATAGTTAGAGTGGCTTAGGTTATCCTGAGCTATCTTCCTTATTTTAGCTCCGTCTTCTTCTCCCCTTGTTGGTTTCTTTTCTTTTTCATGTATGGCTCTAAAATGCCTAAGCATTGATGAGGT
Source organism: Crenichthys baileyi (assembly GCA_036173005.1). Lineage (NCBI taxonomy): Eukaryota > Metazoa > Chordata > Actinopteri > Cyprinodontiformes > Goodeidae > Crenichthys > Crenichthys baileyi. The sequence goes on from JAHHUM010002416.1 coordinate 49,372, forward strand.
GTTATTATTGTATACCAGCTCTCTCTTTTTAGCATACAACAAACAATTCACCTGAAATACAAAGATGAAATTTCATTGATACTGAATTATTGGTAATGCTTACAGTTGATTACAGATTATTTGGCTTACAGTTCATTTTATATGGGTTCCAGCACATCACGGGGTTAAGGGGAATGAAATGGCGGATTATATGGCTAAGAAGAGCACCAATAGGATAACGGTTGACATTAATGGTAGGTTTAGTGTAAAAGAAGTAAAGGGTATAATAAAACAAAAAATGGAAGAGAGGTGGCAGAGGTTATGAGAAGAAGAAAGGAAAGGACGCTGGTTTTATAAAATACAAAGGAAAACTGGAGAAATGAGAAATAGAATAAAAAACGGAGGAGAGACAATTATATCACGTTTTTAGAATTGGACATACTGGATTGAATAGAACCCTTATTGAAAAAAGCAAAAGATCAAACAGGGGAAAAATGTAGGGGGGGGAAAGATGATAAAATAGAACATGTTTTTTTTGCATTGTAGGGGAAATATCAGGTCCAGAGGAAGAAGTTGGGGTTAGTAACCTTAGTGATTAAAATGAAAAGCACATTTTTGATTTTTTTGCAAAAGATTCAGAACACAGGGGATATCAGGCTATATTTTTTTTTTTTAAAACAGTGTAAGTTGTAAAATAGGATTTAGTGTATGAGAGGGGGGTTTTATAAAAAATGTATAGATGTCATGTGGTTCAACCCCTTTTACCAGTTGGTTGGCGGTAATGCCTCCTTGGTTTTTTCCCCAACCGCCATTATAAGAAAGAAGAAGAAGAAAAAGAAGAAGAAGAAAAAGAAGAGGCATCGTTTGTCATCGGTCCCCCCGGGGTTTACCGGAAGACAAACACAAGCATTGAACCCTTTTTTACTCTGTAAACTCCTCGAAGCTTTGGGTTTAAATGTCCCATCTCTAGAGTTTGGATCTTAGCCGAGTTCTAAAACTACTCATTTAATTTTAAAAAGGGACCTTTTGAAGAGAAGCTAACAAAAAAGATGTGGAGAGGGGCAGCAGCTAAAAACGGTGGCAGAGAGCCCGATTTGGGAGAGTTTTCCAAACAGCTAAAGAGGACAAAGAAGATCAGCTGCGTCTCAACATCCTGGGGTTTTTTTTCACCCTAAAGTTCTGCTGCACAGATTTTTTTTTGTATGTTTTCATGTCAGCTACAGTTTTAGGAACATTTTAGGTGACTAATGGATTAGCTTCTTAAAGCCCAAATGTTCCCATAGACTTAAAAACGTAAACGCTTCATTACTCGGGGGAAAACGACCCACGTCCGCCATTTGAGGGGGGACCAAATTTGGTAACAAAGGTAAGAGTGTTTGCTAAATTCGTAGTTTTGTTCCCCAAAAACCTTGGAATCAAAAGCAAAAAAAAAAGTTTTAAAAAAAAAAGTTAAAAGCAAATCCTGGCCAAATTTCATAGAAACTGACCTTTAAAACTGTCTGAAATATTGAGAATTCAATTCAGTTTTTTTATATAGCGCCAATTCACAACACATGTCGTCTAAAGCACTTCACAAAAAATTCAGGTATATACATTCCAATTAATCTTAAAACCATTGAACAGTTTCGTCAAAAGATTCAGTTTTTTTTATTCAAATTTGGAAAAAAAGTTTGTCTATCTAAGGAAACCCAGCAGATCGCATCCAGTCAGTGACTTGCAGCATTTCACTCCTCCCGGATGAGCATGTAGAGACAGTGGACAGTCACTGGCGTTGATTTGGCAGCAATTCCCCATACTGAGCATGCATGTAGCGACAGTGGAGAGGGAAAAAACTCCCTTTTAACAGGGGAAGAAACCTCCAGCAGAAAACCAGGCTCAGTGTTGCGGCCATCTGCCACGACCGACTGGGGTGTTAGAGAGAACAGAGCAGAGACACAAGAGAACAAAGAAGCACTGATCCAGGAGTACTTCCTATGGGAAGGAAAAGTAAATGTTAATGGATGTAGCTCCTTTAGTCGTTTCAACCTAGAAAGAAAGAACAGATCAACTCTGAGCCGTTTTCAATGTTAGAGTCTGAAAGAAGCGCATATAATTAGTTACAGTAAAAGCTCAGTCAATCGCCATGTCTAGGAGAGAGGAAAGGTTTATCACTGAAAGACAGGGCCATGTTGGATCATCTGTAGGAGGGTGAGCATTATTTGTTGCCAAGCAAGCCTTGGAGATTCCCCTCTCCAGAAAGGTGTCACAGGTAGACACAGAGTCAGGCCAGGTGTAGCTACTAGGAAGAGAGAACAAAGTTAAAAGCTGAAATAACAGCAAATAATGCAAAATTGGAGAGTAGTATGAGAATCTAGTGAAGAAGGTGAAAGTGGTAATTATGTCCTCCAGCAGCCTAAGCCTATAGCAGCATAACTACAGAGATATCTCAGGATAACCTAAGCCACTCTAACTATAAGCTTTATCAAAAAGGAAAGTTTTAAGCCTAGCCTAAAAGTAGACGCCTCACAGACTAAAACTGGGAGCTGGTTCCACAGGAGAGGAGCCTGATAACTAAAGGATCTGCCTCCCATTCTACTTCTAGAGACTCTAGGAACCACCAGTAGAACTGCATTCTGAGATTGAAGTGCTCTGTTAGGAACATATAGACCAATCAGATCTCTGATGTATGAAGAAGTTTGATCATTAAGGGTTTTATATAGGAGAAGGAGAATTTAAAATTATATTCTGGAATTAACAGGGAGCCAATGAAGGGAAGCTAAAATAGGATAAATATGAATTCATTTTAATTTTCATCAGAAATCTTGCTGCAGCATTTTGAATCAGCTGAAGGCTTATAATACTGCAGCCTTGAAGTAACAGATGTATAAACAAAATTTTCAGCATCAAACGTGAGTAGGATATTTCTAATTTTGGCAATGAAAGAAGGAAATCCTAGAAACCATTTTCCAGCCTTTCTAAGAGAATATTATGATCGACTTTCAAATGCAGCACTGAGATCTAACAGGACAAGTACAGACACAATTTCATAATCTGAGCCCAGAAGAATATCATTAGTGACTTTCAGCAGAGCTGTTTCAGTGCTATGATGAGCTCTGAAGCCTGACTGAAACTCTTCAAACAGATCATTGCTGTGTAAATGCTCACACACTTGTTTAGCAGCTATTTTCAAGAATTATAGATGAGAACGGTAGATTGGATATAGGTCTGTAATTTATTAAGTCACCTTGCAAAATAAAAGGATAAGAATAAATGGTAATTACATCATAGATTTTAATGTAACCAAAGCACCTAAATATCTTTATTAAGAAGTGACTCAGTCCAGGCTGAAGTCAAAAAACTTTCTAATATGCATGATGTGTTTCAGTGTTTCCTGCAGATGTTAAGCAGATGCTGATGGTTAAAGAAGAAGCTCCTGTAAACCATAGACCTTGTGCTGGCCTACATGACCCAAAGCTCCACCACATAAAGGAGAAACAGGAGGAGGTCTTCACCAGTCGGGGGGAGAGCAGCTCAATGGGAAGGAGGAGATTGATGCCATCAGGTTTCCAGTCACTGCTACTCCCATAAAGAGTGAGGATGATAAACCTGTCCCTCTGCTCTTCACAGCTTTATCAAGACCAAATTAAAGGCAGAGCGCTTCCAGAAGACATCGATGGAGGAAAGAATCCATCAGGATACAAGATCATGGAGATGGTTCCATTTCCTCGAAACTGAAGGCACTGAGAAGATGAAAGGCCAATGATGTAAAGCACCCCGTCTCTGAGCTCAAACACTTGTCAGACTCTGGACTGAAATCTAACACATGGACAATGACTGGAAGGACAGCAGAGCTCCTGAGTTAGATGGAAACATTAACAAACCTTTTTACTCCCTGAGTTTGCTGAACCTTTTTCTCCGTGGCTTCTTCAGAAAGACATGATACATTCAGAAATAGGATCTTTAAGCTCGCTGGATGGGAAGAAAATGTTTTCACAGAGAAGAGAAATGTGAATCGCCAAAAAAGTCCAGACAGGAGTGAAGTTTAGCTGTGAAGACTGTGGTAAAACCTTTTTGGAAAATACACTTTTAAACATACATAATGAGAATCCACACTGGACAGAAACCTTTCTGTTGTGATCTATGTGGACAAAGATTTCTATCAAAAAGGACATTTAACACACATCATGAGAATCCACACTAGAGAGGAAATGATTAAGGTTAAATGCTCAAACAGATTACGGTCGCTGTAAAATTTGTGATGTGAAGTTCAAGGCCAGTGGCGGAATACTTCTAATCTGAGGAAGCACCTAGTTAAGTACCATTTTCGTTAAGGCTAAAGAGTCCACAATTTTCATCAGCCCCAGATATATGGCTACAACTCCTGCATTCAGCACCGTTAACACGCCTGCTAATGGATGCAATTTGTGCATTAATTTGTGCCTTATTAAGAAAAAAAACCTGCGTAGTTAAGGGTTTTCATGTTGAAGAAATGTTTGAAACATCTGAGATGTTACAATACAAACAGCTGGATGTTGTTTTGATATATTCAATGAAGTTTATATATTGAGAAATACATATAATACTGGTCAAAGGTTTTAGATACACTTTCTCACTTAATGGGTCTCTTTATTTTCATGACTATTTACATTGTAGATTCTCACCAAAGGCAACAAAACTTTGAAGGAACACATATAAAGTTATGTAGTAAACTAAAAATATGAAATAACTCTAAACATTTTTATATTTTAGATTATAGCTTTATTTTAGATTTACAGCTTCTATAAAAGCTTTAATTTTTTATTTAGATTCTTCCAAATAGCCTCCCTTTGCTGTAATTACTGCTTTGCTCTCGTAACATTCTCTCCATGAGTTTCATGAGGTGGTCACCTGAAATGGTTTTCCAAAGAGTCTTGAAAGAACTTACCAGAGGTTCATTGAGAGACAGCCAAAGGTTAATGATTCAGTCATCTCAGCAAAGGAACGGCTGCTTTGGCATCTAAAATATAAACACTATTTAAAGTTCTTTTACAATTTTTTCATATTTACTACATAAATCCATATGTGTTCATTCAGTTTTCATGCCTTTAGTGAGAATCTACGTACAATGGAAATTGTCATAAACATAAAAAACATTGAAAAAGAAACTGGTTCTAAAACTTTTGACCGGTAGTATATGTTAAAATGAACATTTTTGAGTTTTTATTTTATATCCTTTAATACCACATTACACACATAAAGGTACCAAAAACTGGTACCAGCAAGTACCAAGTGTTGGTACTGTATCTGTTGAAATGTGAAAGGTACCCATCCCTAGTCAGGAGAGGATGATCAGACTGCATTTAGATGTCTTGTCATTTTCAAATGAATATATTTTGGGGCGTTACCGTTTTTATGCCAACAGCAGTTTTTTGTATAATAAAGGTGATGCAGAAAATCCTTCAAAGGCAACTGTATGTCGTGCTGTCAGGAATGTTGCTGTTGCTCTTAAACTGATACTGTACATTCACTGCTCCTTCACTGAATGATGGAGATTGTTTTTATTTGTTTTATATTATATTGCACAGTTTTTCATCTGCTCAACAAGTGTTAACATTGATTCTGTCATCTGACTATGCTGCACCTCTCATTTAATTAATCTGAGTATGCTTTGTTGATAACCACACAGTTTGTTCAAATGTAAATTTAATGTTTCCTGGGTTTTATTCTCCCTTTACTATACAGCCTCTTCAAAACTTTTTGTGACTCCTGTTTTCCCGTTTGGTTTCTTATAGCGTCTATTCTGTAACTTCTATAGTTCTAGTGATGTATGAACCTGGATGCTTTTATTCTTTTTGCATTTTTTTTCTGATACACCCAAATTTCACCCATTGTGGACAATAAAGGATTTCTACCCTATTCTGTATTAAATACTTATTTAATATAAATGTAGTTAACATAGCATCTGTGAAGAACCATGTATGATGCAGCCCACATTATCAGCAATGTCTGGGTCTGTGCATGACTCCATGCTGAGTTCTAGGCTTGCCTGTTGGTGGTTTTATATATAATCATAGTTAAAATAATTTCTGATTTTACCATCACTTCTAAATAAAGACGTATCAACCTGGAAAGACTCAGAAATGAGAGAAACACAGATGACAATTAGAAAAGTTTATTAGCGAAAGTTTATTTCTTGGCGCTTGACCCCGGAGGAAAGACCTGAATGCTGAGAATGATGTGAGCTTGAATGAACATCTCAAATTAGAATTAGAGATATCTTCCCATGGATCTGACTGGTGGTGAGTGGAGGTCAGAGGAGGTAAGGGAGCTGGAGAAGTTTTTGGAAGCAGGATGGTGGAGATGGGGTGATGGAGGGTAGAGCTCGGCTGAAGATCGGGTGGTTCCATGAATGAAAGTATTTTTTAAAAGCGAAGCTTGAATGATAATTGGCTGGAGGAGGGATGAGGACTTGACGTTGATTTGTTTGAAGCGGAGACAAATGGAGTAATTGAATGGAGTTGAGGTAGAGGTGAGTCTTCCAGGTTGAATTTTTTTCGTTTTAAACTCCCATTTGTCCTTTATTTTATTAAGTGTTCTTTATTGCCTTCAGTGAAAATACTTTAGTTTTTGGTTAAATGCATAAAATCATCCAGCTGTACGGGCACCTCATCCACTTTTAACTGATGCTCCAGCTGTTTTTTACGGAGTCCGGTAAGTGTCGCCGGGTACAAAAAAAACAAAGCCAGTACGAATCCGTTCTCACACTTTATTAAACTGTGCTCTCGTTTTGCTATCTGCACGCAGATTACCATTCTTCCTTCAATTTCTGTTTGATGATGTTCTTTGCCTCTGATTTACTTAAATGTACTGTAAAATTTAAAGGATCTTGTGTTGCCTTCTTAGCCATCTTATCTGCCATCTCATTTCCTTTAACTCCAGTATGTGCTGGAACCCATAAAAATACAATTGTTAAACCCATCATTTGTAGTCTGAATAAAGTATGCTGTATTTCTAATAGAATGTCTGGCCTGCTGTCTGGTTATTTTTTCAACTCAAAAGTACCGAGCTTGAATCTGAACACACTATTGTTTTTAAAGGTTTTATGTCTTCCACCCACTGTACCGCTAATAGTATTGCTAACATTTCACCTGTATATACTGATAAACCATCTGTGATTTGTTTTCCTACTTTTATTTGAAATACTGGTACTATGAATGCGATTTATATTTTATTATTTGTTTTTGATGCATCTGTATATAATATATAAGATCTACCTTCAGCTCTGGTACAATCCAGGGTGGTACAACAGCTAGAGGCAGTATCGGATTTATTACTATACTTTGTATTCGAAATTCTTCTGTTATCTTTTTAACAATCTATCCAAAATGTCTTATCTTTTTTTCTTTTTCCCAGCATGGTTTCAAGGTGTCTCGTGTTGGATGATTCGGGTTATTACCTTGTAAGTTTAACCAGTAATTTATTGTTATTTGTGTTCTCCTTAGATCTAACGGCATTTCTCCCATTTCTACTTCGAGTGCTGTTGTTGGGGTTGTTTTGAAGGCACCTGTACAAAGTCTTAATGCTTGATGTTGTATTATGTCTAATTTATCCAGATGTGTCTTTGCTGCTGAGCCATATATACTTCCATAATCTATTTTATACCTGATCAATCCTGTGTAAATTTGTTTTAACACTTCCCTGTCTGCTCCCCAGTCACTGCCAGCCAAACATCGCATATTTAATACTTTCTTACATTTATCTATCACGTTCTGAATATGTATATTCCATTGGATTTTCTCATCAAACCATATTCCTAGAAACTTTATACTTTTGACTTGTTCTAATTCTTGATTATATCATTTTAACTTTGTTTCCCCTCTTGTTTTTATCGGTGAAAATACCATAACTTTTGATTTCTCAATTGAGAATTTTAATCCCCATTGAGATGCCCATTCCTCTCTCCTACTTATCTCAGCCTGTATTTTCTTTCCAGTTATCTTTATATTTCTCCCCCTTTTCCATATGGCTCCATCATCAGCAAAAAGAGAACAATCTATTTATTTTCCTATGTCTGCAAACACATCGTTTGTCATTATTGTAAACGTTAATGGACTTATAATACTACCTTGAGGTGTTCCATTATCTACGACATATTTTATTGATATTTCTTGATCAATTCTAACTTGTATAGTTCTATTTGTTAAAAAAGTGGAATCCAGTTAAACATGTTTTCACAAATTCTCATTTTATTTTATTTAATCATTAATCCTTCAACCCACATCATGTCATAGGCTTTCTCTATTTAAAGAATAGAGCCACTACACTTTCTCTATTTTCCAGCGCTCTTCTGATTTCATGTTCTAAACATCAATTCAGTTTATTTATATAGCGCCAATTCACAACACATATTGTCTCAAGGCACTTCACAAAAAGCAGATACATACATTCCAATTAATCCTAACCATTGAACAGTGCAGTTAGATTCATTTAATTATTCCAATTGGATAAAAAGTTTTCTATCTAAGGAAACGCAGCAGATTGCATCCAGTCAGTGACTTGCAGCATTCCCTCCTCCTGGATGAGCATGTAGAGACAGTGGACAGTCACTGGCGTTGACTTTGCAGCAATCCCTCATACTGAGCATGCATGTAGCGACAGTGGAGAGGAAAAACTCCCTTTTAACAGGAAGAAACCTCCAGCAGAACCAGGCTCAGTGTGAGCGGCCATCTCCCACAACCGACTGGGGGTTTGAGAGAACAGAGCAGAGACACAAAAAGAACAAAGAACCACTGATCCAGGAGTATTTTCTATGAGAAGGAAAAGTAAATGTTAATGGATGTAGCTCCTTTAGTTGTTTCATATAGAAAGAAAGAACAGATAAAACTTTGAGCCAGTTTTCAATGTTAGACTCTGAAAGAAGCGCATATACAGGGGTTGGACAATGAAACTGAAACACCTGGTTTTAGACCACAATAATTTATTAGTATGGTGTAGGGGCTCCTTTTGCAGCCAATACAGCGTCAATTCGTCTTGGGAATGACATATACAAGTCCTGCACAGTGGTCAGAGGGATTTTAAGCCATTCTTCTTGCAGGATAGTGGCCAGGTCACTACGTGATACTGGTGGAGGAAAACGTTGCCTGACTCGCTCCTCCAAAACACCCCAAAGTGGCTCGATAATATTTAGATCTGGTGACTGTGCAGGCCATGGGAGATGTTCAACTTCACTTTCATGTTCATCAAACCAATCTTTCACCAGTCTTGCTGTGTGTATTGATGCATTGTCATCCTGATACACGGCACCGCCTTCAGGATACAATGTTTGAACCATTGGATTCACATGGTCCTCAAGAATGGTTCGGTAGTCCTTGGCAGAGACGCGCCCATCTAGCACAAGTATTGGGCCAAGGGAATGCCATGATATGGCAGCCCAAACCATCACTGATCCCCCCCCATGCTTCACTCTGGGCATGCAACAGTCTGGGTGGTACGCTTCTTGGGGCTTCTCCACACCATAACTCTCCCGGATGTGGGGAAAACAGTAAAGGTAGACTCATCAGAGAAAAAAATTGTTTCACATTGTCCACAGCCCAAGATTTGCTCTCCTTGCACCATTGAAAACCGACGTTGGCATTGGCATGAGTGACCAAAAGGGTTTTGGGGCTATAGCAGCCCGGCCGTGTATTTTGACCCCCTTGGGGGCTCCCGACGGACAGTTCTGGTGGAAACAGGAGAGTTGAGGTGCAATTTTCTGCCGTTTTGGGCAGCCTTGGTTTTTTTTTTTTGGGGATAAAATCCGGGTTAGCACCCGAACATCCCTTTTTCAGACAGCTTCCCTCTTGCGTCCACAGTTAAACCTGTTGGATGTTTTTCGTCCTTTTTGGGTTATGCTGACATTACCCTGGATACCGTGGCCCTTTTGATACATCACAAAAAACTTGCCGTTTTTGGCGCAGATGCGCCATCAAGACGTGCACCAAAAATTTTGTCCTCTTTTGAACTCTGGTATGTCCCCATAATGTTGTGTGCATTTCAATTTTGAGCAAAACTGTGCTCTTACCCTGAAAATGAACCCTTCACACTCTGCTCTTACTGTGCAAATGTGCAATCAATGAAGACTGGCTACCAGGCTGTCCAATTTCCCATGAACCCCCCCACTAAATGACAGGTGTTTCAGTTTCATTGTCTAACCTCTGTAATTAGTTATAGTAAAAGCTCAGTCAATTACCATGTCTAGGAGGAAAAAGGGTTTAAAACACTGATAGACAGGGTGTTTAAAAAAAAAAATCGCATCCAGAATGATGATTGTCACTCAGCTTTATTAGAATCTTGCAAGAGAGAAGGATTTTACAGCATTGGAGATGTGCCCCTAGTGCTGGGAAATCATTTGGACTAGACAAAGCAAAAGTTCTCCTATAAGCTACAACAGTTTGCAAGGTGACTCTCATGAGCCTTTTTCCCCAGACTTTTTAACAGGGTGGCATACATAGTGTCCCACAGCTGCAGACAGAAGGGCTGAGAAACCTATTACTCTAAGACAAAAACAGAAAAATAGAAAAAACACAGAGGGGTTTCTAATATTTTTTGTCAGTTCCTCTAGAGTATCAAGAAAAATCAAGCAGGCACTAAAATTTCCCAAAAAATCCACCCTCTTCGATTATAATGAAACTGGTTTTATATGTTATCAAGCACCTAAGAAAATTTTACTGAATGACAAAAGGAAAAATACAGAAATTAAATTTTAAAAAAAGTGAATTGTTTAGTAATAGAATGGATAATAAAAAAACAAAATTGATTATATGAAGTAAAATAAAATTCCCAAATTTTTAAAAGAATAATGAAACATTATTACAAAGCTAAACCTACAACAAATCTATTATATTGTAATCCTCTTTGTTGTAAAAATTTTTCATTCTGATGGAAAAAAACATCTCTTCAATCAACAATCTTTTAAGAAATGATCAGAAAAAATGAATACACAAATAATATAAAAAAAAAAAAAATTAAATAAAGAAATATAGTAGATATTTAGTAACACCAAATTATACTAGAAAAATTTAAATCATGAGTTATCATCTACCCTGTGTGGTTCGGTACACATCTACATCATTAAAATTTAGGGGATTATATGAATAGATGTAAAACTGAATATCGGTAAATTTATTAGAAAGCATCATCATCATGAGAGTCGCCGTCAGACCTAAAGCAATCCATTTTTCGCTACACCTGTGAGGAGAGGCATCTGATATTACCTAAAGGAGTCCTCCTTTGACAGAGCTGTAGTGATCAATCTGTTAATCAGAGTGCGCAGACAGGGAATGGCACAACATCCACAGCAAATGAGAATACCTGTGAAGATAAAAAAGGAAGTCATACCTTTAATAAAATCCTTCCATTTACCAAAAGTGTCAGCAAACCAATCAGGTAAAGAATCTACACCAGAGTCTCTGTCATTTGGATGAGCCAGGGTGCGCAATTCATCTAGGGCTCGGGGCTACTGAACCCCAATCGGGGGCTGTATTTTTGGAAAAAAAAGTACAGAAAAAGGGAACAAACATGGCACAAACCCCTCCCTTTTCAGCTAACAACGTGTCTAAGGCCATTCTTTTTTTTTTTTGCCAGACATAAGAGAACTGGAGGATAATTCGTCAGTTACCCTACTACTACTTTTGTAATATTTGCTTAGCGCTGTATATTAAAAGTAAAACATAATTAAGGGATCAACATTTTGGAGGAGTAATCCAAAGAAATAATGATTCAAACCCCATTGACTATAGGATTGGCTAACTTAAATTCATCGGGGAACACCACGGGAAACCCCCTATAGCATCGAAATAAGGGGGATTGTGATGTCTGAAAAAAAATCCACTGCACTTTATGTCGAAGAATCGAGGATGGAGACGTTGGCAGATGTCCAAGCAAACCACTGGTAGAGCTAACCTAACTAAAGTACATGTTCCTGACCAAGGGAAGGCAAAAATTAAACAGTGTCTTCCCCCACAATACCAAAAGGTCAGCACGTTCATGAAAGAGTGAACTAGCATTATCCCGGGTTGTTTTTTATGGTATCTGAACACCAAGACTTAGACACGTGACCCCAAAGCTATAATTCCCCCTGTAAGGCATGTGTAATTTCCTGCTCTAGGAGTGAAAACGGGGGAAAAGGGTGTGGTTGTTAGCAGGGGAAAAGGTCACTCAAAGTGGAACAATGTTAGGTGAAGGAGTCATGTGTAGAGCTAACATGCAGTCAAACCCGGGCGGTCTGTGTTATATAACAAAGGAGCAGGAGTAGTAAAAATTTGTGGTCTGGCTGAAGAAAAGCAATACACTCTGTCATTTTTTTGGGTTTTTTGCAGTAAATGTAATCCTTTTAAACCAGTTTTTTATCAAAAATCCAGTTTCAACCTTGTAACATTACTTCAGGTGATGAGACATTTAAGTAAGTCACCAATGCTTGGGGAGGGTGGTTGGGCTAGGAGAAGTGCTTACAAAAGAAATATCTAGACTTTCATAGGGGGCTTAGGCTGATCCACAAACAAACCCAAACAATCCTTGGGGGTCTCTTCTTCTTTAAGATCTGCATGTTTAAAACAGTAGGCCAGGTTCTTCCACATTCCCCTGACATTTTATTACCGTGGATTATACCTAGTGTTGTCAGCTCGTTGAGTAGATTTGTCTCTAATCAAACTGATGCGTTGCCGCAGGGCCCTGTGGAATTGTTAGAGTTTGGGGTTGACAAACTTTTGGATTTGAATTCCAGTACACATAAGTCCAGTCCAGACACGGGTTGAGCCCCCACTTTTCCAAATGCTAGGACACAAATGTACACATCTGCATTTTAAAACCAACTGTCACGACCTTCACAGGGGACCACATCACAGAGGTCAATCCTCGCTGCCACTGTGGTATTTTTAGGAACCTGTATGGTTACCAGCCCTTAGTTCCTCTCAAATTGCCATCGGGACTGCTCTGTCTGTCCTGTTCTTTTTGAGCAAAACACATAAAGTGAAAAAGAAAAAAATAACACAACAATGATGAATACAAAGAGTAACACATATGCAATAGTCTTTCCCCATCTCTTTAATCCTTCTTTTTTGGAAAGATTCGGGTTGAAAGGAGGCATTTTCTTCTCGTCCAAAGTACTCCTTTTATCAAACGTCGCACACCGCCCAAGGGGATTTTTGGGGCCTTGTCAGAAACAGTGTTTTTCACCCACTTTTCAATCACTCTCCAGTAATTTGCTTACAGTTCGTAGCCTTTTGTGGGGCCCCGCTGTCCTCACACGTTTAAGCAGGAAATGATCTAGGTAAAAGATTTCCAGAGGAGCTGGAATCTGCTTGCAATGCGATGTGTGTATCCAGGTGACTCGCTCTGCCACCTTCACAGCCCTTTTTGGGTGACCAGCAGGATCTGAAATGGTCCCCCCAGCGCCTGGACTTCCATCGTTTCCTCCAAAAACTCTCTGACCAAAACCAATCACCTGGCACCAAAGAAGGGGAGGGGAGATGTGCTGTCTCAGGTAGTGTCACTTTCCACCGTCTGTGAACTTGAGAAAGCACAGTTGAAAGTTTTAGAGAGTAAGACAACATCTTATCTTCACACAAAGATGTGGGGGGGCAATGGTCTTGGCAATTTCCCATGCCGAAATTAGGAGGTCTGCCAAACAGCACCTCAAAAGGACTGAGGTTTGTTTCTTTTTCCCGTTCTCATAAAAAGTGAGCACAATAGGCGGCCTTTGTCCAAGGTAAGCCAGTTTTTTTCACACCTTTGGCTAATTTTAATTTCAAAGTCCCATTTTCACGTTCTACTGCGCCACCACTCTGTGGATGGTATGCACAGTGCGATCGTAGGTCAAACCCCAAAAATTTACTCCCCTCCTTTCTTGCGGGTTCACAAAATGATTCCCATTGTCATAAAAAATCTCTGAAGGAAGCCCCATCGGGGAATTATTTCTGTAAAAGGTTTTTGGTGACTGTGGGGGCTGTCTGCATTTTTGCTTGGAATTTTTCAATCCATTTGCTAAACATGTCAACAACAACCAACACATATTTTTTTTCCCTTCAGATGGAGTGAGTTCAATGAAGTCCATCATAAGATGTTCAAATAGCCTATCTGGCTTTGGATTTGCAGCTTAGTCATCTGTGGTGTTTTGCCTGCATTGTATGCTGCACAGTTCAAAATTGACAAACCTATGAGCATAAATACAGAAACCTTTTGTGAACCACTGAGATTTAAAAAGCTATCATTCCCTCTTTTGAACAATGATCCAGTCCATGTGTGAGCTTTGCATAACGTGGAAAGAAGTGTTTGGGAGACATGGTTTATTGGTCGGACCGATCCCAAAACCATCAGTGCCTTTCGCTCCTGCAGAAGCCCACAGGCGTCTCTCCCCCACAGAAGCAAAACTCTGTAGCGCTTTCAGGTCATACAGAGGTGGAGGGGAGGAGGGGTATCCTTGTGTGTGTGCAAAGCGGTGAAAAGAGGAGCAGAAGAAGCCCCCCTAGTTTTCCTGCTAAATCCGCCTCTGCTGTTCCCTTGTGAAACAACATCTGTCGAAGATGTGTGTGCTGCACAATTTTGCACACAGAGATAGCTTTTGGTAAAAGAATAGTTTTAGCAGCTAGTTTCGCTGCTAAATCCGCTCTGCTGTTCCCCTGTGAAACAACATCTGTCAAAGATGTGTGTGCTGCGCATTTGCACACAGAGATAGCTTTTTGGTAAAAGAATTGCTCCGAGCAGGTTGAAAACTGAACATGGTTCGAAATGGGTTTTCCATCGCTTTTAAGAAAACTTTCTGTGTTTCCACAATGCCCTGAAATCATGGATTATACCAAATCCATATCTCGAGTCTGTGTAAATGTTTACAGTTTGATTTTTGTCTCAAGAAGCCAACACAGCTTTTTCTGCATCTGCCACAGCACGAAGGCAGTTAGAGAGTCCCATAGCCACTGGGTCCAATTTTGCAAAAATAAGCAACAGGTCGCAGGTAATCTCCATGATATTGGAGGAGAACTGATGTCATGCACCCATGCTTTTTCATCAACAGCCTGAAAAAAAGGGTTTGGGATTCGGTAATCCTAAAGTAGGAGCCTTTTTTCAAAAACCGCTTAAGTTTTATGAAAAGCTGCTTCTGCTTCAGGTGTCAAAAAAATTTGTCCTGAGATTGAAGACCTTTCCATGCATGAGAGCACCCCAACGGGGCTTCCCTACAGGAAAAATTAGGAATAAAATTTTCCTGCAATATGAAGTCATGCCCCAAAAAGACATCAACTGTTTTTTTTTAACAGATTTTGGGAAATTTTTGCACTGCATTCACACGCTTTGAGGAAAGAGTTTTACTTCAGCAGAAATAACCCAAAAAATTTACTTGTATTTGGACAAGCTGAAGTTTAGAAAAAGGGGGCCTTGTGGCCCCTGAATGCAAAATGTTTCAACAGTGTGACAGTGTCCTTCTCACATTGCTCCTAGTAGGACAACAAAGCAGAAAAATCATCAACATACTGCAATAAAGCAGAGCCTGAGGTCAACTCCATAACTCAAAAACAGCTTCATGCAGCATTATATGTAGTCGGACTTTCACAAAAACTTGACACAGACGAGTGAAAGTGTAAGGTTTTCCTTCAAACTCAAAAGCAAAACCAAAAATTTGGCTCTGCTTATCAACAGGTACACTAAAAAACGCATTTGAAAGATCAACAAAAGAAAAAAACTTTGCATCTGGAGGGAACTTGTGACAAAATAAGCGTGCGGGATTGGTACTGTAGGAGCTCTGGCTTGTACTGAAGCATTTACAGCTTGTAAATCTTGCACAAACCTCAATTCAACAGGTTCTCCTTACTCCTGATCTTTTAACAGGAAAAAAAAGGGAGTTTTTTAAAAAGGAGAACTTTCACAAGGAAACAATAAGTCCTTCTTCAGAAGCGATTCAAAAGCAGTTTTTTTCCTGCAATAGCTTCTGTTTGAGTGGGTTGTTTTTTCACACACGATCTGTAGTTTGACTTTGGAGTCCAAAAACAGGTTCACAAACCTTTAAGATCCCACATCATATTTCTTTTTGCCACAGACCCGGGGGCACTGGACCCAAAAATGGATTTGAAGTGGTGTCAATTTTTTTAACAAATGAGCCTTTTGGGAAAACAGATCATTTTCTGGGATCAAACTGAACGTTTTTTGGCATGGGTGCTAAAAAAAAGTCTTTTAAATGCAAAAATTCCTAGAAAACTAAGATTAGAATTTGTTGGTACCACAGTCCCAACAGATCTTTTCACATTAACACAAAAAAATTCACATCTTCCCCTTTTTGTGTTACAGATTTTGCCAAGCGATGTGGGGGACAGTGTCTCTTTTTTTTGAATAACTGCAGCTGGTGTGAGTTCAACCAACAGCAAGCGCGGCTGTATTAGCGTTCCAAAAAACAAAAAAAAAACGTGGGTTTGTTTTCACAAAAAAATGCGAAACCGCTTTCTCATATTCTTTGTCAGAACCCAACGACATATGGGCAATACATTTTTAATCAACACTTGCATAAAAACCAGGAGGGATTAAAAACTGATCTAATCTCCTCCAACAGCTTTTGTGAACACAATGATTTTGCACTTTTCCACTCATAAGCATAACTTAATGCTTGTGGACTGAACTGTACTGCAGTAAAAACTGTGTCAGCCTGAGTAGAGACCCCTTACCCCCTTGGGTGAACATTAAATGATCCCTAGCTTGCACATCAAATCTCTACCCATCAAATTTACAGGACACAATGATGATAACAGGAAACAATGTTTGAAAAAAAACCCCCATCAGGTGTTACACATGCCATGGGCTTTTTTAACATGTTTCCCTTGTCGTCTGCCCTGATGCTGACATAGAAAAAAAAATATTTCCGCTGAGTTTTTTGGGTTTTTAAAATCCCTCTGCCTTAACAACAAAAAAGTTGCTCCTGAGTCTACCATAAATTATATTTTTTTCCTGAGACTATAAGATCAAACAATGGGAAAGCTTTATATGCCTCTGGGTAAAATGAGCATAAGTTGGTATATATTTTCTCTCAATTTATTTTCCAAACAGCAATAGCATGTTTCACTTTAGTAAAGTCATCACAGTCATTGCAAAGCAGCTCTTTTCTTGAAATAGGAAAAAGGAAACGTGGGTTGAGCATCTGTATTTATCTTTGTGGGGTTGTCTAACTGAGAAAAAGGATAGGTAGGAAAAGGTGGAGCAGTTTGGGTGTGTTAAAGAGGGGTGTGGGGTGGTATCGCTTTGACGAGATGGCTGACACTGGGTGGGTTGCGCTTGCCCTCCTCTGCCTCGGTTAGTCAATCAGCCTGGTAAGATGTGGCCTCAGCTGGGTAGGGGGTTGCTCCCCCAATGTCCCCTTTCTGCCACAGTTGAAACGGGGTCGGGATCCAAAACGTCTTCCCGGACCTCTCGTGGGGCCCCCTTTCGTCAAATCCTCCCTCTCTATTCCTTCTGGCCCTTTGGTACATCGTAATCGGGGCTAGATGCAGTTCTTTGTCAGATGCTTTTTTTTTACTCCGCTGGGCGTTCTTCAAACTGAGTTGAGCATTTTGGGCATGTCTGCAAACATCAGCAAGGCGAGGATGATCGCCCAGCCCACATATGCCCCTTAAGATGTTGTGCTAAAAGTGGGAAGCATTCTTTTTAACCCGCATCGCAAACAAGGGTCTCCCAGACCCTGCTTCTGTACCCACTTCTGTGGGGGTTTCTATTCCCCTGTACTTGGTCACTGCTTCGATCACTCTGGTGATGAAATCGTTAGTGTCTTCATCACCTTTCTGCTTGCGGGGAATATGTTAGTCATATTGATCTTTCGGGGAAACTCTTTTTTTATGCAAACGCCAGGACATCAACGCCATTCCTGTACTCCATATTTGAAACATGATCCCAATCCTCATGTTTCAGACGTAGGTTTGGCCGGGAGCTTTTTATGGATTTTTTGCAATGTCAGACGCAGTTTTTTACGTGTCAGGATTCTGCATATTTGAGCACCAGTAGGACGATATTCCTTGCAAAAACAAAAAATTGGGGGGAAAAAATTCACAAATAGGTCAGGGAGAAGTTTTGCGCACTCCTCGATGTCAAAGGGGAATCGCCGGAACACCGGTTAGGTCCATATGGACCCATTACTTCCACCATAGGTGCAGTGAGAGTATGTCCCTGAGCTTTCTGTCTGGTATGAGAAGACGGACTGGAGCTGACCTGGGGTGAATCAGGAGGTTTTAGAGCTTTCTTCCACCTTTCAGTGACTGCTTTTTGCTGTGGGGGCTGCAGATGTGGCTGATTCTGCAGAGGGGGTCTGGAGGTCGCTGCTGCAGAGGAGGAGCTGTCAGGGTCCGTTTTATTTCTGATGGGTCGTTTAAAAATATGAGTCCAGATCATGGTCCCACCACAGCCGCCAGAGTCGTCAAAGCTCGTAGATCAGGGTATAGAGAGTGAGGAACAAAGAAAATTAACAGAAGTGTCAGACTTTACAGCTGGATTTAAAGGGGGGGGGTTTTTTTGTGTATTTTTGCATTAGTATTAGGACCAAAGTTGGTAAGAAAAGGTACAGAGATAGAGCTTTTTTTTTGTCACCCACCCCCGTCTTTACTCTCATCCTGATTCCCCGCATCAAATTTGAGGTTTTTTTTCTTTGGCGTCGCTCAGCTTCATCTTTCAACCTTTTTAAGCATGCTTTATATTTTTCATAGCCTGTAATCTTTTTGCAACCCAGTGTCATTCAAATTGTTTATCCTACGTTTGTCCACAGGGGCAAAACGTAGCCATTTCACAAAAAGCGCTCTGAAATAGTAGCATAGCTACGTTTCATTTTCCCATTCTTTTCTATGGTCTTACTTTAGGTCACGTGACTGCTGAGTTTCTCGGCAGCATGAACAAAAAACATGGCGGATATCCCGGTGGAAATTGCTTTATTTTGAGATAGATTGTAGCTTTAACTTTGTTTTGATAGCTTTTCTAATGACAAATGGACACTTTATTTTCATAGTATCCATTCAGTTTATGTAAACGATTCGTAGTTTTTTCGTTTCGACGTACAGTTTTTCAGGTCTCCACAAAATAGTACGAATACTACATTTATGTTGTTGCTATAGTGGTTGCTAAGGGCGCAATTCACAACGAACCGGAAGGAAGTTGATGACAGTCACGGACCGAGTTGCCCTTAAAAATGGTACGTGACCATGAATACGCTTTTATGTAATAAAGATTTTTTTCTGTTTGATTTAAAAAATCATATCTATTTAAAAAAATAAACAAATTGAAGCATTTAAGCTAAATTACAAACTATAGAATTAAAACATTTTTGTATCATAATTTACACAAAATTTTTACAATATATGATGTACATAATTTTATTTAATGAGAAATCTAACAAATACATGCATTCTTTTATGACAGGTTTGAGTAGACCACAAACTTCTATCCTTTAAATCTTAATTTCTGCCAAATTTTTTCTTACATACTATATTGATAGTTTTATGTTATTTTCATGAATTTTATACTTTTATTATTTCTATTCAGATGTCTGTATTTATACTGCTGCAATAATTCCGTTCCCCTTCCCCTAGGGTAAATCAATCATTCAATCAATCTATCTGTTGGTATGCATCTATTTATTGCACAAAACAATCTGGATCATACTTTTTTCAAATGTTTTTATTGTATTACGAAAGATTCTTTATAATGGACACAACAAAAACAACAACAATAACACACCAATTCCAACAACAACAACAATGATAATGATGTATATTAAATATTTTATTAATATTCAGAAAAGAAAAAGGACAGCAGCTCACACAATGCTGTAAACAGTTTATACAATCCAATTGAACAAATTTGAGACTTTTGACACTGTATATGTTAATCAGAAAATAAAAAAAATAAAAAACTGTAATTTTTAACCAAACAAAGGGCAGCAACTAACATTATGACACAAGTGATTGTTGTTAATGTGTGTGGGAGTGTGTGTGTGTGTATGGGGAAGGGTGGGGTGTGTGCGTGACTTAAGTTGTGTGTTTCAAATCTTTGTGTTCTCCTTTGCCACCCACTGTGGAGGCCACGTCTTCCCACTGCAATAAGTGTAAAGAAGATACAATGACGTTGTGACAGTAAAGCACAATAAGCCACAATAAACTATCAGAACCCTGGGATTTACAGAAAGAAAAATAGAAAAGACAGTTGTATGTGAACGAATGATGGCAATCATTGTGAAAATCAGTAATGAATAACAGTAACTAGTTACTTCTACCAAAAAGACACTAGGTTAGTAACAAAGTTAGCATTACAAAAGTAACTTGTTACTCTTGAAATCTTATCACGTTCTTGTCTTAATGTCTGAGGGAAAACTGATCTTTCAGTGTTTAACCCTTTCTCTCTCCTAGACATGGCGATTGACTGAGCTTTTTACTGTGACTAACTCTATGTGCTCTCTTCAGACTCTAAACTTGAAAACTGGCTCAGAGTTTATCTGTTCTTTCTTTCTAGGTGAAACGACTAAAGGAGCTACATCCATTAACATTTACTTTTCCTTCCCATAGAAAGTACTCCTGAAACAGTGCTTCTCTGTTCTCTTTGTGTCTCTGCTCTGTTCTCTCTAACCCCCAGTCGGTCGTGGCAGATGGCCGCTCACACTGAGCCTGGTTCTGCTGGAGGTTTCTTCCTGTTAAAAGGGAGTTTTTCCTCTCCACTGTCGCTACATGCATGCTCAGTATGAGGGATTGCTGCAAAGTCAACTCCAGTGACTGTCCACTGTCTCTACATGCTCATCCGGGAGGAGTGAATGCTGCAAGTCACTGACTGGATGCAATCTGCTGGGTTTCCTTAGACAGAAAAACTTTTTATCCAATTTGAATAAATAACAGAATCTGACTGCACTGTTCAATGATTAAGATTAATTGGAATGTATGTACCTGACTTTTGTGAAGTGCCTTGAGACGACATGTGTTGTCAATTGGCGCTATATAAATAAACTTAATTGAATTTAAGATTGCAGTTGGAACTCTTCTACGTTTCTCTAGATTCAGAAGCTGGGTGCCTTTCCGGGTCATGTGCGTGTGGCTGTGTGCACAATGACGTATCCAGGTCTGCCATGACACTTTACTCTTTATCAGTCAATGGTTGTCAGTTACTTTATGTGGTTGTTTCTCACCCCCGGAAGCAACTTCGGACTCGTTCAGCTACGTTAGCTTACACCGGTCAAAGCAGAACATGGACCAAATATGACCCAGTTTCATTCCGCCCCCCTTTTAATTGATAAAGTAAGGCTGTAACGCCATTACTCATTACAAGGGACAATATGTATAACAACATCTGCATCATTGGGAAGTTACGTCTTGTTTTACTAGCCGCCTCATGTGTGCTACTTTCTTACCATTTGGAATTTTATCGTCCGTGTGGTGCAAACGGCGCAGCAGGGATGCTCGACCAGCTGAAGTGCGCCCTTTCTGTCTGGCCACGCCCCGTTCACTGCCGTGCAGTTTCATTATTGCCTCCCCACCCCCACCCAGCAGCACACACGCACGCACCTACGCAGACACATATCAAATTTACGGCCCTTTCTCATACACTTTCAGTTTGACCTACAATCCCCAAATTTCTACCAGTTGTAGACAAGTTCATACTAAAAGACTGTCACATAAAACAATCTGAGGTGAGAATTTCAAACACTTTCAAAGGTGTCTTTCATGAGGCTGCCTATGGCCTTTTCACTGACACCTCCAATACACACAAGTCAAAGTGGGTCCTTGGGTGGAAATGTTCCAAAAGACAAGCGGTCATTGTGCTTTGTTCATGCTGTTAGTCGTGAAACAAGATTGTTGCCAGACATTCTTTTAAAAGGAGCCCCACCGACTTGCCAAGCTTGTAGGCCCTTTTGACCCTGTTGCTCATTTGCTCTCATTTGGCCTCTACAGTAGATACAGTAGATGCAGCATGCATGCTGCTCTGTCTGCTGATGAGGAGGCTGTCTGCAGTTAGAGCCCGGCAGGGTTCTGCTCGCACAACTTACCAACGTGTCTTGGGATTGCAAGGATTGTCTCTGGATGACTCCTCAACTGATGATGACCACCCACTCGCCTGCATTACACCTCCCTTTCCCAGGATTCTATTAGACATAAAGACAAAGATGCACACAGAGCAAAGCGTTAGAAATCAAGACTTAACTGTTGCTAATGATGTTCTATGGGGTAACCAACACAGAAATGCAGTGAGGTTTTAATTAGTAAAACGAAGAAATGCAAATAAACTCTACATGTTGTGTTGCCCCATGAATGTAGTCAACAAAGGAGGTCACCTCGGCATCCTTGAAACACACCTTCAAAAAATCCATTAGGTCTAAAATTAACCAAAACAGGAGTTTAAAAAAAAATAAAAAAAGGTTTACAGCTATAGCATTTCAGAATTTAAATGGACAAGAATTTTACACACCCCGGTTGGCTTTTAAAGCGGTAAAGCTTGCGGTTTCCATCTATTGCAACAGCCAACATAGAGGGTGTGCATGCAGGGCACTGAAACTGATGCACCTGGGACAACCTCTCAACCTCAAATTTTGCATAAGACCATTCCAGGAATGATTTCTGCATTGTGTCTCCACATATCTTGCCACTCTTATAGAATAAGTAAACAAAATAGACCATGAAACCATATAAATGCATAGCAAACTAAGTCAATGTAATAAACAATTGCTTCAATCATGTACTCACCCGACCAAAGAGTTTGGTGCGCTGTTCAAGCATACCCACAAAAGCTTGCCGTGACATTCCTGGTGCAGTAATCTTGAGATCTTCATATGTGATAAACAAATCCACTGCATATAAAGTCTCAAAATGGACTGTGGCTGGCCAATAGCCACTCTCAACCAGATCACTAATGCCAACATCCCAAGCTTTTCCACAGGAGCAGGTGACAGTTGGAAGAGAGAGATTGTATCGCCCTTAAAAAAAACAAAAAAACATTTTTGGTCTGTGTCTCATACTACTACTACTACTACTACTACTACTACTACTACTACTACTACTACTAATACTAATAATAAACCATTCATTCCAATTAGAATTACTTGCTTTCCTGCAGAAATGGCTATCTGTCCAGTAGAGCAGTCACAACAGGGAAGATTTACTGGCAAAAAGCACTCTTGGAATGAAGTAAACAAACATTTTATATTACAATTAGAGTATATCAAAACAGTGAAGGTTTTTCCCTAATCTTAAACATAATTTTCCTCCCTCTTCTTCCCTAATGTGTGTTGTTGGTGGCAGTGGTCCTCTACCATGGATGATCTGTTATGGGGCACCATGGAGTCGTGTCTGGCAACATCACGTGCTGCACAATAAAGTGGTCTTGGCAAACACTCCTGACACATCACAACTGCAACCTTGGCTCTACAGTGGTGGCAAGTTGCCTCTTGAGGCCTCTCAGATAACAAAATCTGATTGACCATAAAAGGTCTTAACACAGTCCACTTTTCCAATGTGGAAGTTTTTATATCCTTCCAATGTGTAGGGGCTGGGTTTTCAGCAGGCCCCAAAAGGTCTTGTACTTCTCGGATGAGGGAGCCTTGAAAACAAAGGCAGGGTTGGGAGACGGTGGTTAAGCATAGGTAAAACTAGCCAATATCAAAAATATAAAACATTGGCTACTAATCTACCTATGTCTTGAACGGTCCCAGTCACACACTGCTCCCAAGTAGATGAAGCACATGATGGGTCCATGCTTCCACAGGTGTCAGTTGGCGTGTCTGAATTAGTTTGAAAGGGACAACACAGTATAAGACAGGGATGGGCAACTCCAGTGCTCGAGGACTGAAGTCCTGCGGGCTTTAGACACCTCTCTGCTTGACACTTGATTTAAATTAGATGGCTCTCAACAGCTTGAGTTCTATCAAATTATGTCAACCAATTAAACTCAGGATTGCAGCATCCAAATCCAGCAAGACTGTGGCCTTTGAGGACTGGAATTTTCAGTACAAAGCATGAAACTAATAAACTGTAAAAAAAGTATCAATAATTCCCACCTCTGGTTCTTAGCTGGTTTGGAGTTAAAAAGACAAGACCCTAACACATTACACTATTTGAATATTAACAACAGGAACACACGCACGCATTAGGAGCATTTATGTACTCACATACTGTACATACTGTGCACACACAAACATAATAATCAACCAAAGTACTGAATTGGTTGATTGACCTTTGATCCATTATTATGTCAAGCCCAAACAATATGCTCAGTCCAAAACAAGCATCATGATTCCGAAAAGGTTAACAGTAAAAAGAGGAAAAAAACCCACCTGTGGATGAAGGACGTTTTCGTCCCTCCCCCGTTCTACTCCTTTTGGGGAGAGGATTCCCTTCTTCGTCCTCCTCGTGCCACACACATTTCTCAGGGCCTGTTTCCGACACTCCTTCGGGCTGTTTACGTTGAAAAGAAAGCAAAACAAACGGTTATGAGACATGCTAGTGTTATCCGTTAACACATTATCAGCTAACGTCTAAAAAAGACCACTTTTGTCTTAAGAGTTTCATCCGTTAAACCTATACAAAAATACTGTAAAACGTACCTTGCATTCATCCAAAAGCACATTAGCAAGAAATAAAGCGTCGTCATCTTCTAACGTATCCATGTTCACCGCATTGTGGTTGAGGCTTGATTGCATCTCCACGCCAGGTGTTAAATGGGCAGTGGGCATCTTCTTCTTCTTCTTCTTCTTCTTCTTCTTCGTCTTCTTCTTCTTCTTCTTCTTCTTCTTCTTCTTCTTCTTCTTCTTCTTGAGATTTTTGGCGGGTGGCATCAAACGTTTAGATGCATTATCGCCATCTACTGTGCTGGAGTGTGGGCCAGAGTATCTAACTGATCTATTTTATATTCTTGCAAATAATCCCGTTTGTCTTAAAAATCTTATAAATACTCTATTTATCATTTCATGTTTAGCTAGTACTGTATTCACTTTTAATGCTTCAATACCATACTTCCTTAATTCTTGTTTTAATTTTTCTCTACTCACCCTATATTTTTCACACTGAATTACAACATGTTCTACTGTTTCCAAATCCATTCCACAATCACATCTGCCTGTTGGATGTTTACCCAACATATGTAATGTTTTATTTAATCGTGTATGCCCTAATCGTAATCTTGTTATGACTGCCTGTTCTTTCCGATATTCTCCAATTACTTCCATTTTACCTACAGATTTTCGTATTTGTAATAGATGTCGCCCTTTGGTTCCCTCCTCCCAAAGCCGCTGCCATTCTGATTTTACTTTGCTCTTAATAACAGATTTTATTTCAGATTTACAATATGCAATTTCCATAACTCTATCTTGACTTAAAGACTGTTTGGCTTAACGATCTGCAACTTCATTACCTTCTATTTCTTTATGAGCAGGAACCCACATGAACTTAACTATTAAATGAAATTGTTTAAGTCTAAATAAAATCTCATAAATTTCATATACTAAATCTACACGGCTTTTGGATGAGAAACCCATAATCGACATCAAGGAGGACAGTGAATCTGAGCAGATAAGAACTCTTTCTATTCTGTTTTGTTCTACCCATTGTAACGCCATCAGAATTGCAATCATTTCACCTGTAAAGACAGCTAAATGATCTGATGTTCTTTGTTTCAAAGATATGTTTAACTCAGGAATATAATATGCAAATCCTGTTTTACCTGAATCTGAATCCTTAGAACCATCTGTATATATTACCAGAAATGATCTATATGTATTCTCAATTCTATGATGTACTACATCTATCCAATTCCTCTTATCCTTATAAATCTGCATTTCTTTATGGATATCTAGATCAACATTAATGCTAGGAAACAACCAATAAGGTGTAACTGTATAGGGTACAGATTTGCTATATCTTTTCCCTTGTAATCCCATTTCCTCACCACATTTGTTTGCTGCCCAAGCAAAACAGTCTACTTTTGCCTTTCCACTTTCCCAGCACGGCTGTAAAGTTTTAACTGCTGGATGTCTTTCTACCTTATGTCCTTGCAAATTTGCCCAATAATTCATCATAACTTGTTTATATCTTAGATGCAAAGGGAGCTCTCCCATTTCCACCTGTACAGCCACATTTGGAGAAGTTCTCATAGCCCCACAGCATAATCTCAGCGCTTGATTCTGAATTATCTCTAATTTATGAATCATCGTTTTTGCTTCCTGTTTATATACTACAGATCCATAATCTAATATTGATCTTATCAGAGCAATATATATCGTTTTTAGAACAGTTTTATCTGCCCCCCAGTCTGATCCTGTTAAGCACCTCATTATATTCACAATTTTCTTACATTTTCCCTCAATATATCTTATATGATCACCCCATAGAAGTTTTGGGTCAAATAATATTCCAAGAAATCTAAATTGACTTACTTTTTCTATTTTTTCTCCATACATTTTTAAATCAATTTGTTCAACCTTCTTTCTACTAAATACAAGTGTTTTAGTTTTATCTACTGAGAATTTTACCCCCCAAGTATAAGCCCAATTCTCAACAGATTTAATAGCATTTTGTATTTTTTCATACACCAATGTTACATTTTTTCCCCTTCTCCATAAAGCCCCATCATCAGCGAATAATGATTGCATAATATCCTGATCAACTTCAGAAAACATATCATTAACCATAATCGAAAATAATAAAGGACTTATAATACTGCCCTGTGGAGTTCCATTTTCTACTCTATATTTATCTGATCTTGCTGCTCCTATCTGTACCTGAATAACTCTATCTAATAAAAAATGTTTAATCCAATTATAGGCTCTTCCTGTTATTCCCATTTTATGTAGTTTTATAAGTAATCCATCCTTCCATACCATATCATACGCTTTTTCAATATCAAAAAATACCGCTACCACCACTTCCTTATTAACTTGAGCTTTTCTAATATCTGATTCCAAACATACTATAGGGTCCATTGTACCTCTTCCTTTTCTAAACCCACTTTGAAATGCTGACAGTAATCCTCTACTCTCTACATAATATGTAATCCTTTCTTTGTCCATTCCATAAATTGCTATGAGGATTAAAGTCCCCACACCAAATCATTTTATTTCTTTTCTGACCCTGAATTCCCTTCAGTTTGTTTAGATTTAATGTTTCACATGGATTATAATAATTTATTATTATAAATGGTTCTGCATTAATCCAGATCTCCACTACAACAAATTCACCTTCCTTTTCTCTCTTAATCACTCTGTAGGGCAAGTCTTCCTTAATAAAAGTGGCACAGCCACCTCCATTACCTTTCTCCCGATCACATCTTATAGTCATATAATTTACAATTCTGAAATCTAATTGGGGTTTTAACCAGGTCTCTTGTATACATATCACATCTGGGGCATCAACTAACTTATTAATAAAGTGCTTTAATTCCTGACCATTAGATATTAGACTTCTTGCATTCCAGTGTAGAATCAAGACCATATATTAGCTATCCTATCCATGCTGCCTCCTGATCAGCCTGAGCACTGAGATCATCCCTCACTTCCTCTCAGGTTAGTCCATGAATACCAAGATGATTTGCTGCTGCTTACACTATTATATGAATTCTCTCTGTTTTCGACTTTATTTCCATTGTTGCATTTATAACTCCTGCAATAAATGTCACTAATCTTTTTAACTCCATATATACTTTATTTTCATTAGTTTGGTTTACCTTTACCTCCATCCTATTTTCCATCTGAACTTCTTTCTTTTGTTTTATCACTTTGACTGCCTCTGCGTATGAGATTTTGTTTCATACTCTAGTCTATTGAACCTGCACCTCCCTCTTGATTACCTCACAGCCCCTATATGATACAATGTGGTTCCCACCACCACTGCAGCATTTAGGTTGCCTACTTTTATTGCACTGTTCATACTCATGATCTTCTCCACATCGTGCACACCTTCTTTTTCCCTTACATGTCTGAGCCGTGTGTCCAAATCTTTGGCAGTTAAAGCACCTCAACGGTCTTGGGACATACTCTCTTACATTATAGGTCATGTATCCCAAATATACATTTTGTGGAAGTTTTTCCTCATCAAATTCCAACAAAATGCTTTCACTGTTCCTTTTTTCTCCATTTTTAAAAGTCTGAAGTCTTCTTACCTCCTTAATTCTCCCTCCTCTGATATTTGACTTGATTTCATCAACTGAGACATCAGCCGGTATTCCCCAAATCACTCCTTTTTGCCATTTTCCTCCTTCTTTTATGTGGCTCACACTTGACACCTTCCACCTTCCTATTTCTTTCATCCTACATGCTCTGTCTCTTTGTTCTTCTGTGTTACAAATAATCATCAAATTTCCATTTCTTAAAACTTTTGCAGTCACAATTTCCCCAACTTGATTCTTCAGAATAGTAGAAAGTTTAACTGGATTAATTGACTGTAGACCTTTTTCATCACTAAATCTGACAATTACTTTAAACTCCTTTATCTCCCCTCCATTTCTTCTTCAGATTCAGCCCAGTTTATTATCCCCCTTCCCTTCTTTCCTGTACCTGCCTCCGCTGAAGAGTTTACTCTTTTTGGACTCATCCTTTCACTATCAAAATTTTCACTACTCCTGTCGCTCTCATTACCTGTACTAATGTCCCACTCTGGTCCATTCACAGCACAGCCGTGCCTACCCACCGTTTTTCTCGTCACAAGTTCTTTAATTAATCCACGAGATTTTCTGATGGTATCTTGTGTGATCCCTCGATGCCGACTTACAGACGGCCGACGTGGTTTTACTTTTCTTTCACCTACATTTTCTCTTACATTTCTCAGTTTATGCTTCTGAACCATTAATATTCGTCCTTATCTTTTAACTTGACAGATTCACGATCAGTTGTTTAATTCAACAAAACAGCTTCTGACTGGTCCAGCCAAACCTCCCGAGCCTGCTAAATC
This sequence comes from Crenichthys baileyi, assembly GCA_036173005.1. Taxonomy (NCBI): domain Eukaryota; kingdom Metazoa; phylum Chordata; class Actinopteri; order Cyprinodontiformes; family Goodeidae; genus Crenichthys; species Crenichthys baileyi. The sequence continues at coordinate 78,216 of JAHHUM010002416.1, forward strand.
CTGGCAGTGGGCATCGCTGCGCAGTTGCGAACGTGAACAGCGCTTGCAGCTCACGGAAAATAGTAAGCTTTGTTAAATGGGTTTCCGTTTAGATTTTATTGAATAATATATATTTGATTAACACCGGTTTAAGTTTGGTTTGTTTTATTTATTTTATAACATGTACATATCCTGTAAAAACGAATTAATTAAGAGGTCTCCCATACGTGACGACTTTCATTACGTCACTGTAATGCGCCCACTAGTTTTAAGTGCATCGCCTGTCGTTTCCTGTTTCAACACCCCTAAGATGAATGTTGTTGTCAGGTTTATTTTCATATAATAATAATAATAATAATAACAATAATAATAATAATAATAATAATACAATTACATATTGCATAAATCTCACAGCATTAAAGAAAAAAATCCTTACAGTTGATTATCACAAGGTGTATTCAAATTTAAAGGATACAAATTATTAAATAAATAATTAAACAAATAAAGGTAACCAGTTTGAGCAACTCGGTCCGTGATCAACTTCCTTCCGGTTCGTTGTTAATTGCGCCCTTAGCAACCACTATAGCAACAACATAAACGTAGTATTCGTACTATTTTGTGGAGACCTGAAAAACTGTACGTCGAAACGAAAAAAACTACGAATCGTTTACATAAACTGAATGGATACTATGAAAATAAAGTGTCCATTTGTCATTAGAAAAGCTATCAAAACAAAGTTAAAGCTACAATCTATCTCAAAATAAAGCAATTTCCACCGGGATATCCGCCATGTTTTTTGTTCATGCTGCCGAGAAATTCACGTGACCTAAAGTAAGACCATAGAAAAGAATGGGAAAATGAAACGTAGCTATGCTACTATTTCAGAGCGCTTTTTGTGAAATGGCTACGTTTTGCCCTGTGGACAAACGTAGGTATTACACAATTTGGAATGAGACTGGGTTGCAATATGTGCCGTGATAGGGTTAAATAAAGTCAAAATCAGGTTGAAGGCCATTGGATCTTCCCTGCAAATGTTTCTGTTTGGCCCTGAGAAAGCTGCTCTCTCGTCTCTCTCTCTCTTGTGGTATTCATCAGCAAGATTTTAACGGCTCTGAATGTTGTATTCTAATCTAGCCTTATTTAGATCTATCTATATTTTCTAATGCAGTTAGTCCTTATTATGTTTAAGAATGGGGTCACTAGTTTTTATTAGTTGCTATTATTCTAATAATGTGAAGTGCTAATTTCATTAGTTCTAGTGCTTATTTCAATCTCTTTCCATACCTCGATTGGTCTCTTTCTATGTGTAGTGTAGGCATCAAAAAGGATCACAGTATTGTGTTCATTAAATTGTGAATGTAAGTATTAAATCTGAACCATATATAGCATTTTTTTAAATTACATTTAACTGTAACTGAGTCCTGTGGAAAAACTTATCCATTTAGAAGGCTCAATAAATTTGATGAACACAGAAATGAAGGGCATGTTATGTCCTATAATCTTAGCTTGTCTTGCCCAGTTTTATAAACACACTGTACAGTTTCCTTTTTAATTATACTTTGTATTTATTTCAAGTAACTAAAGTTTGTTTCATTTAGCTAAAGTTTTTCTCCATTTAGTCCAGTCCAGTAATTATGTTAAGGTGCATTTCATCTTGTGTTAAATTTGAGTCTAATTTAATCATTCTGACTGGAAAAAGTCAAACCATCTATTAAAATCATGTTTTGAGGGGAGAGATTGTCCTTTTCTGGCACTTCCTTTCGTGTTATCATAAAGAACTGACCTAATATTATTATAGTACTGCTGAGGATCAGACCTGCTCTTGCAATCTCTAATTGTTATTGTGATACCTTATTTAATAAATAACACTGAGCATCAGACAGTTTAAAATGTTTTTACTTTTCAAGTAGGCGGTCCATGGTCAGGACTGCTTTTCCAGACCTAAAAACTCAAAATTCAAATTAGTTTCATATCGGAAAACAATTTAAATCAAATGTATCCTGCCACATATCCCCTAATTTTTACATAACATGAAACAGACATTAATTTCACAAAAACAGACAGACAAAATGGATGAACATTGGCCACATAAAGTTCGATTACCCTGTAAATACAGCAGTGGAACCACTTTGTGTCACTTAATGGTTAAAATTATTTCTTACCCTTTTCTGGTGAGTCGACAATTATTTCCGGGACTTAAACAAGCTCCATCGAACTGTTAGCTTAGCATGTTAGCTTAGCATGTCAGCTTAGCATGTTAGATTAGCATGTAGCATATAGCAGTCAAAGTCTGTCAGTGTAATCAGAATCAGCTTTATTGCCAAGTTTGTACATACAAACAAGGAATTTGACTCTGGTACACTTTGCTCTTTGGTTTTTGTTTTGGCACTACAGAATATACATATTTACAATGTACAAATATACACATATATAAATAAAAAGGTGCATTTGCAACATCTGTCTGCTGTTGTTTTGTACTCTATTGAATGTTCAACAGAGTCCCCTGTCACTTCCGTCTGCTCACTGTTATGACTCTCACACATCCACACTGGCCAATTTATGTTACACTTTTATCCTTATACAGCCGTTTACTCAAACCAAATAAAAAGGAGCGGGCGGCTTTTAAACCTTTTTCTTTAACAAGGTTAGAGAGCCTTTTAAACTCGTATCACTCCCCCCGGCAGTATTTTTGACCGTTCTTATGGAATAGTCACGACCCAACAACCTTACCCGGGTATGCGCATCTATATCCCTGCGTGGTTACTTTCAAAGAAGTGGACGGCTTTGAGATCTTTTAAGAAGATCAGGGAGGCCTTCTAAACGCAATACACTTCCCCTTGGTAGTATCTTTTGACCGTCCTTATGGGAAGATCAGGACCCGACAAACCTCTAAACCGAGTATTAGCGTGCTTCATTCAGGGAGGTGGCTTTTATATTGTGTGCGAGGGAAACCGATCTTCCCTTGCATACAATAAAGGAACTCTAAACCTACACCCCTAGATTTTAGCTTCTTTTAGAAGATTGTACCTTTCTTCCCGGGCTGACACCGTTAAAATCGCACCGCTTATTTACACGCCTTACGGTTTAACACGTTCGCAACAATTATTCTGAACCATTTCTCTGCCTCCAAGAATTTAAAAAAAAGCTCACTCAGAACTAACAACACAGCCAGTGTTTTTACAGGAAAAACACTGGAGATTTTTAATAGGATCTCCTTACCTGTTTGCGGCCGCAGCTGTGATGTGTTGTCCTTCCGTGGCAACCCTATCCTATCCAAAAGTGGTTTTCGCTTCCGGGGCGCGGGTGTCAACACCTATTTGTCCGTGCTACCGCACCCTGCTGGGGGTCAGTCGCCTCGGAGCTCCTCCGGTACTTGGTCCCCATGAAGCGATCACACACTCTATCTAAAGACTCTTAAAGGAACGGCTCTCAACCAGTTTCTAACTTTTAGCTCTTTTTATTCTAAGTTAAGGCAGAGGAATGATTACAGAGATCAGCGCTGAGGCTCCCGTCTCAGACCGTCGGAGTCTGTTAGAGCATGACGAAGAGCCCCGATAGAAGGTGACATACAGTTTTTATATCTGGCACTCCAATGCAATGGATGTTCACTCCCTCAGTGGTTATCAGTAGACTATGTGTCACCATTGTGGTGCATCTACCAGCGACACTATAATAACATGCAGAAGATTCGTTTTACAGGGAAATAATTCCATATTTGACCCAGATTGTGTGCATTTTTTATTTTTTCCTCTTTTGAGAGAAGTTAAATTCCCTCCTCAGGTCTGTGAAATGACTGCAGCATTAGACTTGACACAGACATGCAGCTGCCTGAAAACAAAGATAACACTTCTGCACACATTAGAAGCCTGTCTTTGCTGAGAGCTCTGATAAAGATTGTAACTACCCTGCATGTGGCAAACTCAAGACCCGCGGGCCAAAACCGGCCCACCAGAAGTTTATGTGATTCTCTAGAAGTAGAACCTTAGATATGATAACCTTTTCTCTCTCAACAGGGGGAAGTAGGAAAACAGCAGAAGTCTCTGTGCTGGTTCAAAGCAACAGGTCCCATTTCTCAAAAGTCATAAGTTGAAGGATAATTTGAAAAATGTCACAACATATTTTGTGCAACCGTCTGAAATCTGCAATCAGTTTAATCAAAGGGTTTCATTAAAAGCAGGACTGGGCAGCGTTCCAGTCCGCAGTGCTCCATGGAAGCAAATAATGATTGATTTTACTAACATGGGAGCAGAACACAAAACTGAAGGAAAAGGTTCCTTCTAAAAAGGGAAAGACCAGGAAATCACACCATGGGAGTGCCTGAAATCATGAGATCTGACGATGGCGCTCATGTTCTCCAATAAAGTTCCAGGGGAAGTTGAAAGATAAATGGGAGTAAAACGTTAACTGGTGCAGGTTTTCAAACCAGCATCTCATGGGTTAGTATGGAGACCTAACAGAACTATGTATACAAAAAGAACAAATTGGCTAAAGTCTGCAGACACAAAACTAACCTGGATTGAAGCTCTAACTAGGTTTAATTAATCAGAGATCCAGCAACCAGCAACAGTATATGTCAGTCTACATGAGATACTAACAACTTCACCTACCGCAGAAATAACATCACACTGTGTGGAAGTTTTGCTGACTGATCAAAGGCAGGATCTATGAAACATTATGTGCACAGACCAAATGACTAAACGACCCGAGACCAAAACACCAAGGTTCTGACTGACTTGTGAACCTCACTGACCTGACAATGATAACCTGACACTTCTCCAGACTGGACGAACCGGACAAACAACACCTTTAAGGTGGACCTCACTAAGACCACCTTATTGATTCTTGGTGGAATAAAAAAGAATTGAAGCATTCAAAACAGACCTAGTGGAAACAAAAAGGATTATGAGGAAATTATGTGTATTATAAGAATATAAAACGAAAATTATATTCAAAATTTTTGCAAATAAAAATTGCTCTGACAGAGAAGTAAGTAAAAATATATTTGTATGGCACATTTCAGCAGCAGGGCAATTCAAAGTGCTTTACATTATAAAAACATAAAATCATTAAAAACCATCAAGCTGATATTCATGACAGCCATGGGGGAAAGGTTGTCAGTGTGTGAATGTGTGTGAATGGGAAGGACTGATTTAATTGTAGAGTGTTTTTGAGGGACCTTAAAAGCACTAATAAAGTCTAATGTTCTGATGATCATTGCCAAACTTCTATCTCAAAAAGATTTCCAGAACTTTTTCCAAAATCATAGAAAGATAGCAACAGTTCTATATTGAAAATACTGATAAAAATAAGAAAGCTCATAGACCGGTCTTCAATTTTTTACAATTCTTTTACAAACAGGGTAATCAAACTTTTACGTGGCCAAATGTCTGTTCATATTGTCTGTCTGTTTTTGTGAAATGAGTGTCTGTTTCATGTTATGTAAAAATGTGAGTATATGTGGCAGGATACATTTAATTTAAATTGTTTTCTGATATGAAACTAATTGGAATTTTGAGTTTTTAGGACTGGGGAAGCAGTCCTGGCCATGGTCCGCCTGATTGAAAGGTAAAAACATTTTAAACTATCTGACGTTCTGATCCTCAGCAGTACGATAATAATATTAGGTCAGTTCTTTATGATAACACGAAAGGAAGTGCCAGAAAGGGACAATCTCTCCCCTCAAAACATGATTTTAACAGATGGTTTGACTTTTTCCTGTCAGGTTCAAAATGATCAAATTAATTTCAAATTTAACACAAGATGAAATGCACCTTAACAGAATTAATGGAGAAAACTTGTGTTAACTGAAACAAACTCTAGTCACTTGAAATAAATACAAAGTGTAATTAAAAGGGAATGAACCTACTCAAACTGTACGGTGCGTTTATAAAACTGGTTAAGAAAAACTAAGAGTATAAGACATAACATGCCCTTAATTTTTGTGTTCATCAATTTTATTAAGCCTTCTAAACGGATGAGGAGTGAGTTTTTCCACAGGACTCAGTTACAGTTAAATGTAATTGAACCAGTTTTTAGAAAAGGGTATCTATAGTTGAGATTTAATACTTACATTCACAATTTATTGAACACAATACTGTGACCCTTTTTGATGCCTGCACTACACATAAAAAGAGACCAATCGAGGTATGGAAAGAAATTAAAATAAGCACTAGAACTAATGAAATTAGCACTTCACATTATTAGAAAATAGCAACTAATAAAAACTAGTGACCCCATTCTTAAATATAATGACTTACTGCATTAGAAAATATAGATAGATCTAAATAAGGCTAGATTAGAATAGAACATTCAGAGCCGTTCTAATCTTGCTGATGAATACGACAAATATAATTTAAAAAATGATTACAAGAGAGCAGCTTTATCATGGTCAAACAGAAACATTTGCAGGGAAGATTCAAAGTCCTTCACCCTGATTTTGACTTTATTTAACCCTATCATGGCACATATTATGTATGGAAATTGGAGTAAGTATTTCTAAATACGCAGTATTTCAAAGTTTGAGGGGATGAAGATTAGTTTTGGTGGCATGGCCAATAATAACATCATCGTGTTCTAGATTGGCAGCACCAGTTTTAAGGCAACAGGCTTCCAAACAATATTAAATTTAGGATTTTAGCTCGACCAATTAGAGTCAGATTTTATCTGACTCCAAAGGATGATTTGTCGAAAACTTTACAACAAATAATTGCAGTGATTAAACTTGGAAAAACTTTCAATCATTTAAGACTTACAACAGGAGGAAAAAGGCTGTTAACTTTATATAATTTGAAAAGAATAAATCTTCCATCGCCTTCTGACGAGATTAAAATGAATGTCCTATATTAAAACTTGGTTTTCACCAAAAGTGGAAGTAGCATTAAATGATACAGTTGATTTAATTGATGGAATTAAAAGCAATAAAATGCCAGGCGAATTATACATACCGATTTATGTCAAGTCAAGTTTATTTAGTTTTTCAGCAACAAGGCAGTCGGGACGCTGTGCATAACGAGGGGCATTGCAGTGATACAAAATCAAATAACAGAGGTAAGAATAGAAGGATGGATAAGAAAATGAAAGGAAAGTTGGACTGAAAACTTAACAACAGAACCAAATAGAACCTGTCTTTTTGCCATAGGGTTCTGGTTGAATAACTTGATAGTAAAAGATTTGGCAGCAAATCTCCCTTAAGAGGGAGGCTGAAGCCGGCATGTGTTGTGTGTCTTAAGTGTTTGTCTAAATTTCTGTTTCAATGTTTGTCTCAAATGTTTGTCTGACTAACCTTTAGACTTCAGAGAAAACAACAAGAAATAATAATAATCATGGGATGGAAAATTGGAAATGGATATATCGGGGGGAAAAATGCCCGTTTATAGTGATGACATATTTAACAGGAATGAATAACTAAATGATGGTATGACTAAGGGTGTACAGATTATGCAAATTACTTTTATCTACTATTGGGGGTAGAGGTTACGGGGAAGGACCCTAAAGGTCTAATTTAGGTAGATATAATCAAATTATAAAACATGCTTGAAAAGTAGGTGTCCAAAACACTGGACACCTCATGGTAAATTAAAACAAATACTTTGTTCTGGGGATGATTTAAAAAAAAATTATTATGGAAAATAACGGTTGAACATATCTAACTTTGGCTGCTAGTCAACGGACAATAAATTAGCTACCAACTGGGTACAATTAAATGTGATTTTAGATAAAGATGAGAAGATGACTATTAGATTATCCACATTAAGATTTTCATGAAAACAGGTTTTGGGAGCATTTCCTTTTCCCAACAAGCCCTAAAGGAAATTGTTCTTGATTTTGGGTACTGAAAAACAGAGTGAAAGGATGTAGAGATGTGCTTGACACTTTCACCAGGTCGGCTGAGAGAGCTAATCACACAATCAAAAAACGATTGGCTAAAGTTTGTGCTGATAAAACAAATGAAGTGTCTGGATGCGCTGCCTTTGGTGAGTTTTACATGAGATCATCACCCACTGAGCTCATGGGTTTAACTTCCCATGAGCTGCTGACAGGAAGAATGATGCCCTGTTCTTTTACCTCCTCTTTTCAGTCGGGCTGTGAACCCAGACTGGATTCACAGAGAGAGCAACTGACACACTATGCTCAACGATTTTAATCTGCTGTGAAGCGTTTGTCTCATAACAAACAGGAGGCCCTAACAAAAGAACCAACAAGGGAGACGCCGGAGCACATTGAGGCTGGGGAGTGGATATACAGAAGGGTGTTCCACAGATCTTGGGAAGACCCAAGGTGGATTGGACCCTTTCAAGTGGTGAGCTCCACCACATACAGTGTGAAAGTCTGGTTGGATGACAGCCGGACTAAGGTAAGCAAAATTTAGCACAAATCATATTGCAGGATAGTAGAGCCATCCTCCAAAGGAAACCTCAGAGAAATCAGAAAGCACCTGAGGAAGAACATACGAATAGGTTTCATTGGATATCTTTTGACTTAACATTTAAATTCCAGCTCACACATCAAAAATGTGCTTGTGAAACTAAATTAATTTATTCCAGTAACCATTACGTCATAAGGTAAGATTAACTCATCTTTTTGCTCTCAACTAACAAAATACAATTATGTGGAACCTGTTTCATAAAGTTTTAAGTGGGCTGGGTTACTTCAACAGAGATAAAGATCAAACAATAAAAATTATATTTGTTGGGTAAAGCTTGAAGGATTGTGTCCTGGTAAAATTTCACAAAATCAAAAATCATAGAGGGGAGAAAGATTTCTAAAGTAAAACTGGGCGAATAATCAACAAACAAATGTTTATTTCTGTGAATGTGGGAAATTGTGGAATAAATTGCATGAAGAATTAAATGAGTGTTCAACTATTTAATCAATTTGAATAACTTCATGAATAGAATTTATAACTTCCCATGTGCTTCTAAATTATTTATTTATGGATGATGATGTTTGCAACTTAGATGTTAAATTAACTTGATAGAAGGCCTTGAACTTTTACTTGCTGCTGAACAGAACTGATTTATGGGAAAGAACTCCTTTAATAATTAATAATAATTGCTATTGACTGGACAGGAAAGATGTACCCTGGTTTCCCTCTCCCTCCAGGATGCCCTGACACCGATTGGCCTACTTTGTCAGGGGCAATCTTTCAGAAAATGTGTTTTTAGAACTGATTCTAATCTTTTAAATGACACCAAGGCAAAACAGGAGAGACAGCTGAAGGCTGTGTAAACAGGATGTTGAAATTATTTCTTGTCAAAATAGAATAGCTTTGGATATGATCCTAGCAAAAGAAGAAGGTTGTGTGGTGTTTGTGGAGAGGCTTGTTGTTCTTTTATTCCCAACAATTACAGCACCTGATGGATCTCTAACGAAGGCCCTAAAAGGATCGCAATCATTATCCATTGAATTAAAATCGCACTCAGGAATCGATGAACAATTTACAAAAAATGTTTGAGACGTGGTTTAGAAAATGGGGAAACCTACCGGTGACTATATTCACTTCATTAACTGTTGTGGTGATCGCAGGTTGTGTTTGCTGTTGTGCAACGTGTATTCCAGCTCTCATCCTCAGGTGTATTGATCGTGCGATTGGTTCCAGTGATACCAGAGGTTTGAGATTACCAGAATATCAAATGGATGTGGTGCCAGAGCACACTGATGTTGTCCACTGAATATTTAAGCACAAGTGATTCTGACTCTGTGTCTACCTGTAACACCTTTCTGGAGAGGGGAATCCTCCGAGCTTCTGCTGGCAACAACTTAATGCTCACCCTCTACCGATGATCCACATGACCCTGTCTTTCAGTGTTTAACCCTTTCTCTCTCCTAGACATAGCTACTGACTGAGCTTTTACTGTAACTAACTCTATGTGCTCTCTTCAGACTCTAAACTTGAAAACTGGCTCAGAGTTTATCTGTTATAAACCATAAACCTAGGATGCCACACCAGGAGGATGACCAACCCTTTCCTGCGGCCTGGGGGGGGGACCGGACCAACGACTGCAATAGATAATTGAACAGGGTCTACGATTCAGGGCCTACAATATACTGATACACATTGTCCTGCTCGTTTCCCCTGTGCTTCTAGTTTTTATTTTTTTTTTTTAGTTGTTTTTTAATTTTTAACAGGGTATTTTTTTTATTTGCGATGTTTTTAAATTTTTAAATTTCAGACACACATCAGCATAGGTCTGTTCTATGGGGAAACAGAGGGGTGCACACACTGAGGGCTGCAGGCAGTTACCAGAGAGATCTGCCTGCCATATTCAGCTTAGGTCCATATGCCCCCAGACACATTGATTGATCTCGGGGGTTTTTTTCCCACCTCAAAGGGGGATTGGTTATGGATGTATGATTCTGTGGACCTTTTTAATCATCTCTTAATACCCTAATTAAATATATCTCCCTTGTTTCTATCTGCCGCACCGCTCACTGCTACAAACGCTTACACAACATAACTGTTTTTTTCACATAAGATGCAACACATAGTCAAATAAAAAGTACAAAAGACACCCCCTTTAGGAGGATTAAGAACAGGCATAGAGAAAAGCAGGACTCACGCTCCATTTTTGCTCCTCTCGTTTCATCCCTAAGATGGGCTGAGGGGGCCCGGTACTGAAGGTGAATGTCACTCGATTCTGTTCAGTTTGATACTCTGTACAGTGATCATTTTTGGGATTAAATCTTAATTTTTACTTAACCTTTTTCATTATTTCAAAGGTAAATACTTTGCTGGTTTAACGGGTTGTGTCTCGGAACTGGAGAGAAATGGACCCGGTGGTGCACAGGGAGGAAAGAGATAAAACACCCATTTTACAACATGGGAGAGTTTTCCTTTTTTTTTTGTTGGCTCCATTCTTCTCAGATGCTCCTATCTCTGCTGATGAGCGACCAAACCAAAAAAAACCCCGAAAGAACAAGTGTCTTCGCGCTTTATTTTGAAATTCCACACGCGAAATGAAGCAGGACGTGTCCCCACAATGCGAGGCATCGTTTGTCACGGTCACGTGGTTTACCGGGAAAAAACACAAGCATCGAAATTTTTTCTCGGAACTCCTCAGCTTTTGCTTCAAATGTCCATTTCTAGAGTTTTGGATCTTAGCCGAGTTTTAACTACTCAGGAACTGTTTTAAAGGATCTTTTGAAGAGAAGCGAACAACAAAGATGTGGAGACAGCAGCTCAACCGGTGGCAGGAAGCAGCAGGGGAGAGATTTCCCCAAAACAGCTAAAGAGGACAAAGAAGATCAGCTGCGTCTCAACATCCTGGAGGCTGGGTTTTAACCCTAAAGTTTGCTGCACAGATTAGGTTTTTTAGTTTTCATGTCAGCTACATTTTAGGAACATTTAGGTGACTAATGGTTAGCTTCTTAAAGCCCAAATGTTCCCATAGACTTAAAACGTAAACGCTTCGTTTTGGGGGGGTCCGCCATTTTGATTGGTTTGTTGTTCTTCATCACCGATACAAGTTTGCTTAGAAAAATAATTAATAGGGCTGCAGGATTTAGGGGAAACCTGCGATGTGTGATAACAGTGGCTAATAGTGTGATGATGATATGATTGAGATATATGAACAAAAACTACAGAGCATCAGGGAAAAATATTCACAGCGTTCCCCAAATTTTGTCAAAATTCAGCCTCTTTCCAAAATTGTATTAATCTCTATCCCCAACATTCTACACATACATCATATTAGTTGTAGAAATTTGAGTATTATTATGAATTTTTATTATGTATTTAAGGAAGGTTAGAATTTT
>JAHHUM010002416.1:92915-112608 GCA_036173005.1 Crenichthys baileyi
CTTTTTACTCTGTAAACTCCTCGAAGCTTTGCTTCAAATGTCCCATCTCTAGAGTTTGGATCTTAGCCGAGTTCTAACTACTCAGTAACTGTTAAAGGGATTTTTTGAAGAGAAGCGAACAACAAAGATGTGGAGACAGCAGCTCAAACGGTGGCAGAGAGCAGCAGGGGGAGAGTTTCCCCAAACAGCTAAAGAGGACAAAGAAGATCAGCTGCGTCTCAACATCCTGGAGGTTGTTTCAACCCTAAAGTTCTGCTGCACAGATTGGGTTTGTATGTTTTCATGTCAGCTACAGTTTAGGAACATTTTAGGTGACTAATGGATTAGCTTCTTAAAAGCCAAATGTTCCCATAGACTTAAAACGTAACGCTTCGTTACTCGTTGGAAACGACCCACGTCCGCCATTTTGATTGGTTTTGTTGTCCTTCAACACCGATACAAGTTTGCTTAGAAACTAATTAATAGGGCCCCCGGATATTAGGAAAACCTGCGATGTGTGATAACAGTGGCTAATATTTGATGATGATATTACTTGAGATATATGAAAAATACTTACATACACAGGAAAATATTCACAGCGCTTCACATTTTGTTAAGTTACAGCCTCTTCCAAAATTGTATTAAATCTCTATCTCCAACATTCTACACATATTCGTATTTGTTTGTAAAATTTTGAGTGTTATTATGAATTATTAGTATGTATTATGAAGGTAGAGGCTTAGATTTTTTTTGGGTGCCCCGGGGGAAAGATATTATAAAATGCCAAATTACAGTGCATCAAAATTTTTGGGTCATAATGAGAGTCAATGGGACCAAATTAGTAAAAAGGTAAACAGTGTATGCTAAATTTTAGCTCTTGTTCTACATACCTTGCAATCAAAATGATAAACAAATTTAAAAAAAAAAAATTTAAAAAGCAATCCTGACCAATTTCATAGAACTGACCTTTTAAACTGTCTGAGATATTGAGAATTAAAAAAAAAAAAAACAAGCAGAAAGCAGTTTGTCCCCCAAGGGGCCTAGTGGGTTAAAGTAATTTTTTGGCTTCTTTCACACAGAAAATCCAGTTTCTAAGCAAACTTGTATCGGCCCGCCAGACCAACTCACCACTATCAATATGGCAGATGTGAGTCCGTTTCTACCAAGTAACAAAGCGTTTTACTGTTTACGTCAGAAATATGTGGTTTAATGGGGTCAATGAGATCAGTTTGGGCAGGACAGGGTAAAGATGTGCCCTCTATAAAATAATATTGGAAGGATAATAAAAAATAGAAACAACCATGATAAAAGGTGAACAGAATTTACTAACCATATAGTAAGAGAAATTATTTCAATATTTATACTGTAAAAATGCTTTCAAAAAAAATATTTGGCAGAAAAGGGAAAAACTAAAAAAATATCAAAATACAACTCTAGACAAGATAAAGTACACAAATCTAAACGCTAAATACATAGAAGGAAGATGTAAATGAGGTGAATAAGTATTTGCTGTATTGTACATGATGATGTCAGTAGCCTAAGCCTAAATGGTGAAGCCTAAATTGGTGTCTTGGTGGTTTATCTCCATCATGTTTGACTTGGCCAGTGGGAGATGACCCTTTTGTGCTTTTTTTCTCCATAGAACCTTTCCATTGATACCATTTTAAACCAGGGTCTTTCTTATTGTTCAGTCTAGAACACTGATCTTAAATAAGGAATGTCATGCCTTCAGTGGTTTAGATGTTGTCCTGGGTTTTGTTGTGACCTATTAGTTGAGTTTTCTTGGAGTATTTTTGGTCGGCAGTATGGGAACCATTTGTAGTTTTTTGGTTTTTTTGGTGTGTTTGGTCATAGTTTGTGTCCGTCTTATTTAGTTTTGATAATTCTGTTTGGTTTGGTGGCAGTGTTTGATTTCTATGTGAATTGACACTCTGACCTATATTTTACTCTACCACTGGTGGCGGTGTGGGGGAAATCTATATAGGTGTGTTGTAATTATAGGTTATTGATTAATTGAATATTTATCAAGAATTATAATTAAAATCTTAATCCGATAAAATTAACTCCTTAACCAAATTCCTCGTTTATGAACAGAAACCAGAGCTGTCCTCTGGTGTTGTAATTATGGCTCAAGGCCTCTGATAATTACAATTATTAAATGTCACTGTTTAATCAACCGTTTCTGCCGAAACGTGGGGAACTTTGCCTTATTTTGACTGACGAATCACTCTTGCACAAAATAAACACAAATCGCCTTCTCTTTATCTACCTGAAAATTTATTAAATCAATCAGCCTGATACAATCAACTCTCCGATTCAATAATCTTCACCTACTCAAACATGCAAACTTCTACACAAAAGGGTAAAATATCTAACTAACAAAATAAAGCAAAACAGCAGTGTGTGTGTATTGAATCAACCAGCAGTTATGGCAAAAGTGGTAATATGATAAAGGAATGTGGTGTGTTGAACGGGGTTTGGAAACAGCCCGCCAGATAGCGTGGCCCAACGGGACACGGGCTGTCATAAACCCCCACAGCAAAGTTGTAGACTCAGCATAGACAAAGAGTCATAAACCTTTTGGCGGCAAGTTGGCAAGCAGTGAAGTTGGAACAAAGAAAATGGTGAATTTCACCATGAGGTTACTGTCGTTGTCCAGTATTACCGGCGCTCCGGTGTTCGCCGGGTAAAGACACAACTTGTGAGACGTGGCGGCCTCAGCACTCAATACAGTGTTGCATGCAAATACAATTTCATAACATCAGACTATAAGTGGCGATTCTGATCGCACAAAAAAAATATCCTATCTCTCTACCCTGCCCAGTTTACTCTTAATAAAGAAATCAAAGAAAATAATAAAAGATGGGTATTACTTTGTGGAGCAATCCTTCAGGGCTGCGAGCGTGAGGGGGAGAGGAAGAGGGGGAAAGTTGGAAGTTAACATGCGTCCACGGTTAACTTCGGGAAGAGCGGTCAATCTTCGTCCTTTGGCCTCCTTGGCGAAAGGGAAAAATATGATCTGACCGTCAGCAGTCGACTAGAACAAAAAACAAGGTGGCGATCCGTCTCCTTGAAACTCCGTGGTTTTTTGGTTACGTGTTAAACTAACACCTTCGATCGGTACAGTTGAAATGTCTGGCCTTCTTATTCCAGGAATTTCTGTCATGAACGTTCTTTTTGTTGGCCAACGGGAGAATGTAAGTCCACGCGGGATCTCGTCTCCAGAGTTGCTGCTCCAGTTGCGTGGTCACCGTGTCGAGGTCTCCAGCTGAAAAGGAAGGTTTAAAGTGCCCGCCTTCCA
This sequence comes from Crenichthys baileyi, assembly GCA_036173005.1. Lineage (NCBI taxonomy): Eukaryota > Metazoa > Chordata > Actinopteri > Cyprinodontiformes > Goodeidae > Crenichthys > Crenichthys baileyi. The sequence goes on from JAHHUM010002416.1 coordinate 96,196, forward strand.
TATATAACCTCTTGTGACGTCAGACTTGGGACGTCCCCGTCCTACCAGCCGCAGTGCCCACTGGGATTTGTAGTGGCGGACAATACTGAATACAAAATGGCCGATGATGTCGGAAGGCCTGGTGGTGTCCAACAATGTGTAAATGGTCCAATATTCAGCAAACAAGTGGTCCAACAGGTGTCAGGGTTAGAGGGAATCAGGGGTTGGGGTGTGTGGAGATCATACGGTGAAATCAAACATCTGACATCAAAGGTTTCATTATCAAATTAAAACAATCAACGATATGTTTTCAGAAAACAGTAGTAGGACTTACTGTCATGATTTGTGATCGGCCATGTTGCTAAGCTTAGCACAATTGTCTGATCATTTCACTCACCTGTTTCTCCAGTATTTCTACCCGTTTCTCCTCCGATGCCAGATCATTTCTTTGCCTTGCCACAGCGTTCCAGCAGTTTTCTTGATCAACTTATTGTGTATGACCCAGTTTCCGTTGCTACATCTATGATTCTTGCTAAACACTTGTTGGACCAAGCCTTCCATGTATGCTCTTTTGCCTGCCTGCTCGTACCTCTTCGTCTTGCCTCAAGTTTTCTAGTAGGCTTGTTATTCTCTGCCTCATCTGTGTATGAACCTATTCTGAAGACCATTGCAGTTTAAAACATTACAAATTGGGGAAAAACTGTACCTGCTTTTTCCAGGTCTTTCTTAGGTTTTCTGTGAGTGCTCCTTGACTCTTGGACAACTTGTTTGATTATTCTTTTGACTCTGTCAGAATTCAGTTTTATTTATATAGCGCCAATTCACAACACATGTCATCTTAAGGCACTTTACAAGGTCAATTCAATCAAATCATACAGATTTCAAGTCAGGTACATACATTCCAATTAATCCTGACTTTCAAACAGTGCATTAAATTCAGTTATTTATTTAAATTGGTTAAAACATTTTCTATCCAAGGAAACCTAGCAGATTGCATCGAGACAGTGACTTGCAGCATTCACTCCTCCTGGATTAGCATGTAGAAAGTCATTTTTAGAGCTTCTTTCACACAGAAAACTCTGTTTCTAAGCAAACTTGTATCGGTTTCGTAGACCAACTCACCATTATCAACATGGTGGACGTGATTCGTTAAGAGTAAAGAGACTTGGCCCAAGTACTGAACCCTGTGGTACTTCACAGTTAACCCTGGAGTTTAAAGATGATTCGTCATTTACATGAACAAACTGGAATCTGTGAGACAAGTAAGATTGAAACCAACCTAGCGCTGTTCCCATGATCCCTACAGCCTATTCCAGCCTTTCTAAGAGAAAAATAAAACCTCATTATTCCACATAGAAACTAGTTAAGAATATTAATTATGCGGCACACTGGAAAAAATCTTAGACAAGCGAGATGGAGACAAAAAAGACTAAAATGGTTTCAGTATATGGTTGTTGAGAATAAGTGAACAGATTATGACATAAATCAACAGACATAAGAAGCAACAATTCAAAATAAAATGATAAGAATAAATGGTAATTAAATCAAAGAATTTAATGTAACCAAAGCACCTAAATATCTTTATTAAAAAGTGACTCAGTCCAGGCTGAAGTCAAAAAACGTTCTAATATACATGATGTGTTTCAGTGTTTCCTGCAGATGTTAAGCAGATGCTGATGGTTAAAGAAGCAGCTCCTGTAAACCAGAGACATTGTGCTGGCCTACATGAACCAAAGCTCCACCACATAAAGGAGGAACAGGAGGAGGTCTACACCAGTCTGGGGGGAGAGCAGCTCAATGGGAAGGAGGAGATTGATGCCATCAGGTTTCCAGTCACTGCTACTCCAATAAAGAGTGAGGATAATAAACAGTCCCCTCTGCTCTCACAGCTTTATCAAGACCAAATTAAAGGCAGAGAGCTTCCAGAAGACATCGATGGAGGAGAAGAATCCATCAGGATACAAGATCATGGAGATGGTTCCATTTCCTCAGAAACTGAAGACACTGAGAAGGATGAAAAGGCCGATGATGTAAAGCACCCCGTCTCTGACTCAAACACTTGTCAGACTCTGGACTGAAATCTAAGGACATGGACAATGACTGGAAGGACAGCAGAGCTCCTGAGTCAGATGGAAACATTAACAAACCTTTTAGCTCCCCTGAGTTTGCTGAACAATTTGTTCACCGTGGCTTTGTTCAGAAAGACATGATAAATTCAGAAATAGGATCTTTAAGCTCGCTGGATGGGAAGAAATGTTTCACAGAGAAGAAAAATGTGGAATCGCCAAAGAAAGTCCAGACAGGAGTGAAGTTTAGCTGTGAAAACTGTGGTAAAACCTTTATTGGAAAATACACTTTAAACAGACATAAGAGAATCCACACTGGAGAGAGACCTTTCTGTTGTGATCTTTGTGGACAAAGATTTAGCTTAAAAGGACATTTAAACAGACACATGAGAATCCACACTGGACAGAAACCTTTCTGTTGTGATCTATGTGGACAAAGGTTTAGCCTAAAAGGACATTTAAATACACACATGAGAATCCACACTGGACAGAAACCTTTCTGTTGTGATCTATGTGGGCAAAGATTTAGCCTAAAAGGACATTTAAATACACACATGAGAATCCACACTGGAGAGAGACCTTTCTGTTGTGATCTATGTGGGCAAAGATTTAACCGAAAAGCAAATTTAAACAGACACATGAGAATCCACACTGGACAGAAGCCTTTCTGTTGTTATCTCTGTGGACAAAGATTTACTGAAAAAGGACATTTAAACACACACATGAGAATCCACACTGGACAGAAACCTTTCTGTTGTGATCTATGTGGACAAAGATTTAACCAAAAAGGAAGTTTAAACAGACACATGAGAATCCACACTAGAGAGGAAAATGGCTAAAGTTTAAATGCTAAAAGATTTCGGTCGCTATAAAATTTGTGATGTGAAGTGCAAGGCCAGTGGCGGGAATACTTCTAATCTGAGGAAGCACCTAGTTAAGCACCAGAGTTTCGTCCAGGCTGAAGAGTGCACAATTTTCATCAGCCTCAGATATATGGCTACAACTCCTGCATTCAGCACCGTTAACACGCCTGTTAATGGATGCATTAGCATCAGACATACATAGCTTAGGTTTAGTTAAAGTTTAACTGTGATTCTACATGGGAGCCTCCACCACTCCCTAACACACAGACACACAAGAATAATGAAAGAAGAATTTCACAGAACTGCAGGAATCGGTGAAAGCAGTAATTTAGTTGGTATCACATTTTGAGACTTCAAGCATTATTTATTGATATATTTCTGGGTTTCCAGGCATCATTCGCTGCATACAAAACAGTTACATTCACTGCTCCTTCACTGAATGAAGGAGATTGTTTTATTTGTTTTATATTATATTAGACAGTTTATCATCTGCTCAACGAGTGTTAACATTGATTCTGTCATCTGACTATGCTGCACCTCTCATTTAATTAATCTGAGTATGCTTTGTTGATAACCACCAGTTTGTTCAAATGTTAATTTAATGTTTTCTGGGTTTTATTCTCCTTTACTATACAGCCTCTTCAAACTTTTTGTGACTCCTGTTTTTCACGATTGGTTCTTATAGCGTCTATTCTGGTAACTTTTTCTATGGTTTCTAGTGTTGTATGAACCTGGATTCTTTCATTGCCTTTTGCTTTGTTTCTGAAACACCCAAATTTCTCCCATTGTGGGACAATAGATTGTCTACCCTATTCTGTATTAAGTACTTATTTAATATAAATGTAGTTAACATAGCATCTGTGAAGATCATGTATGATGCAGCCCACATTATCAGCAATGTCTGGGTTTGTACATGACTCCACACTGAGTTCTAGGCTTTCCCGTGGTGAGTTTATATATAATCATAGTTATAATAATTTCTGATTTACCAATCACTTCTCTAACTAATGACAGTTGTCCTTTTATTTCATTAAGTGTTCTTTATTGCCTGCAAATGAAAATACAGTAGTTTTTGGTTAAATAAATAAAATCATCCAGATCTAGGGGCACCTTATCCACATTTAACTGATGCTCCAGCTGTTGTATTTTACGGAGCACGGCAAGTGTCGGGAGGTACAAAAAAAACCAAAGCCAGTAGAAATCCGTACTCATGCTTGATTAAACTGTGCTTTCGATTCAGTGGAAGTTCAGTGGAAGCTGTGATGTGTGCTCTGCATGTAGATTACTCAATGACATCTGACACCAGCTTTGTTTTTGTTGTTTTTTACCTGCTGCCACTTGCCAGGCTCCATAGTATTTCAATTTCTTGTAAATACAACTTGTACAGCTGTTTTACCTGGAGCTTTAGGGACAGAAAAATATCAATTTCAGTTGCATATCTAGTCTTGTTCATATTGAGTCATGAGCCAACCTTTAACTCCTTAAACATTATTTGCATATGTTGAATATACCCAGTGAATGCTGTGTAATTCAGTTGGTAAAGGTTAAACAGAACAATTGTCCTGCAACTTTTAGAAGCATCCTTTCTCATACTTGGTCTGTGCAGCTGCCCTAAGTTATATGCTCTTATACAAACAAGATACAAAGTTTAATTTTCACACTCATGATGCATCTAAAAGCTGCAGGACGGGACCTCTTTTGGACTGGAGCTGTGTATCCGTGCTTAGATACTTTGCCAAAACTGATTCTGTATCATGAGTGCTCACAAATAAAAATATAAGATGCCGCTTAAATATAAATGCCAAAACATGCTGGAATTGTGGATGTATTTATGTGTTAACAATAGGATAAAATGGTAAAAACGAGGATTGGGTTTTAAACTGGCAGCAAAAGGGTATGAAAGTGGACCTCCTGAGTAGAACCGAACCTGTGGATCAAGAGCATCATTTCAACATGTTTGAAAGTCTGACTAATTAGAATTTAGTGCTAATATAATGTGATGAGATGACAGCGGGCCTCTGAAGAACACCATCCACACTCCCTGCTCCCACCATCCTCAACAACAACGTGTCTACTATGGATCACCTACAGTTCCTAGGAACCACCCTTTCTCTGGACCAGACGTCCTGTGGAAGATGGTGTTAATATGACATGAAAAGTGGACACAAATAGGAATCCGTACTCTGGAATCTGAGGAATCAAGTACTCTGGTATCAAGGATGCCATTATATAGTAATGAATGGGGATGGGTGCCTTTCACATTTGAACCGATACGCCAATGCCCTGTACCTGGGAAACGGTATCAGTACTTAACCAAACCAATATTCGGTACTTTTGTCTGTGTTTATGTAGTAATCAGTATTAATTTGTTTAATAATAAAATCAAAAAATTTTCAATATAACATATTTATTTATCAATATATAAACTTTAATGAATATAGGAATATAGGAAAACAATAGGAATCAGCTTGATTGCCAAGTTTGTGCACACAACAAACAAGGTATTTGACTTTGGTACACTACAATTTTTTTTTTTTATAATAATGGAAAAATTAAAAATACCTATTTAAATGTACATATATACACAATTGACTTTAGAATAGAATATATTGTGAGATCAGTCCAGAACTCTGACTTTCAAGTGTTCATCAGAGCAACAGCCTGGGGGAAGAAACTCTCTGTGGCGGCTGGTTTTTGCTGACTACCGCTCTGTAGCGGCGACCTGACAGTAAAAGTCTAAACAAGTTATGTGCAGGGTGTTTGGGGTCTGCTGATATTTTAGCAGCCTTTTTCAGCCCTGAAGACCTCCCCAACGATTGTTCGTTGCAGTCTGGACCTGTTCTATTTTGTTGATGAGCCAAACCACACTGAGTTGGAGGAAGTCAGGACAGACTGAATTATGGCAGTGTAGAAGATGACCAGCAGCTCCTGGGGAAGGTTGTACTTCTTGAGTTGCCTCAGGAAGTACAGTCTCTGCTGGGCCTTCTTCCGAACATTGTGAGGACCATGTCAGATTTTGAGAATTGGTGGTTCCTAGGAACCGGAGGTGGTCCACAGTAGATACTGTTGTTGAGGACGGTGAGAGGCGTGTTCTCCGAAAGTCCACCATCATCTCCACAGTCTTGAGTGGGTTAAGTTACAGGCTGGTTCTGACCACACCAGTGTACCAGCCGATCTACCTCCTGTCTGTATGCAGACCCCTCACTGTTCTGGATCAGACCAACGGTGTCACCTGCTAACTTCAGGAGTGTCACAGATGGATTCGCTGAGGTGCAGTTATTTGTGTAGAGGAAGAAGAGGAGTGGGGAGAATGCACACCCCTGGGGGGCGCCGGTGCTGACGGTTCTTGTGCGGCAGAAGAAGCTCCCCAGCCTCACCTGCTGCTGCCTGTCCTTCAGAAAGCCGGTGACCAACTGACAGTTGGAGGCTGGGACTTTGAGCTGGGTGAGCTTCTGATGGAGGATATCTGGGTTGATGGTGTTGAAGGCCGAGCTGAAGTCCTGGCGTACATCCCTGTGTGGTAGAGATGTTGCAGGATGAAGTGTAGCCCCAAGTTGACTTCATTGTCTACCGAGCTGTTTGCCCGGTAGGCAACTGGCAGGGGGGTCCAGCAGGAGGGCTGTGATGTCCCACAGATGTCAGGGCGACAGGTCATTTAATCCTGTGATAGTGGGCTTCTTGGGTACTGGGATAATAGTGGAACGTTTGAAGCATGAGGGAACCTCACACAGCTCCAGTGACTTGTTGAAGATCTGAGTGAAAATAGGTGCTAGTTGGTCAGCGCAGACTGTCAGGCACGATGGTGAGACATTATCAGGTCCTGAGGCCTTCCTTGTTTTCAGGCACTGAAAGAGCTGTTTTACATCTTTCTCTGAGATCCACCTGTTAAGCCCGGCCGGCCCACTAGCGGGCCGAAAACAATGACTTTCGTCTTTCGCCATCTCCAAAAGAAGGTCAAACGCCGAATTTTTTTTTTCTAAACCCCTTGCAAGATGAGTCTTTGATGTTTCTGAAATGAGTCGCCAACTTAGTTTTTAACAAATACACGTTCAGTTTTGCACCAATTTAAAAACACAAGATGCTATTTAAAGATCCACCGGAAGTTGCTGACTAAACCGAAAAAACTCATGTTGTTGCCACACCCCCCACAGCTGGTATCATTGAAAACTACAGACTCTTCCCTTTCCAACGGGTTATCATGTTACTTTGTGAGACATTGTCCGGTGACGTAATTTCCATGCGTAACGCAGGTAGTAAAATCCGGATTCACAGTTGCTTTACGCACAGTGTTTTATACACCGCTCCAAACAACGCTTGGTGAGTTTTTTTTTGACATAGCTTTCGTTGGACCCAGTTCAGGAGTAAGTTATACCATTGCTCTATAATGAATACTTTATTATAAAATAAGAAATTTTGAGACAATTTATTGTCCTGTAATCGCAAACTTTGCAAAAAACTACATCCCCTTCCCCGCGTGCAGAACAAAGGGAAACCATTTACCTGTATGTGGAATTGGTTCAAGGAATGTTATGAAGCTGTTACATCATTGATATTTTACCAATACCACTTTACTGTTACAGCATTACAAACTTGTTTTTTTTTTTTTTACATTGTTTGATTATTTTTGCAGTACAATAATAAATCATTTATTATCTTGTAATCAGAAAAAGAACAACCCTACTTCTGTATTTTTACAGCCAGGAGCAAGCAGGACCATATGAAACTCAAAGGACCCGGCCTCCCACCACTTCGCTTGAGCCTTTATCTTCTTCTTTGAGGTGAGATGTCTGTTCTGCACACCATTAAAGTTACAAGATAAGCCTGTGTCATTAAAGTGTTAGCATTGTATTCCTAAGCTTATTGTAAGTCAGCGTCAGATGCAACATCCTTTTTAGCATGCCATTTAGAAAAGCTGAATCAAATTTAGTCTTGAGCATATTTCTCTCTGTTTCTGCAGTGACGATGATGCAGAAGAAGAAGATGAGTATAAGCCACCTGCCCATCGTCCAAGTACTGCCTCAAGACCTGTAAAACACAAGGGAGTTTCTGCCCCAAAACAAAGGAGCAGCTCATCCAAGCCAGCTCATCCAGGCCAGCAAAGAGGGAAACAAGGCTCGAGGCGGATGAGTCAGGAAACCCCTCCACCTGGTGATGTCAACACGGAGATGTGGCACTCTCCAGGTGAGCCCGATACTGAGCCACAAGCACCTACATTTACACAGAGCCATCCTCCAGGACTTTGAATTGACACCACAAAATCCTGGTCACCGCTGAGTCTTTTCAAACTGTTTATTACTGCAAGTACCATCCGGACCATAATCCAGAGCACAAATAAAAATGCACAAGGAATGATTGAAAATTCTTGTTTTCAATAAAATCCCATTATTTGGAGATAAAACTATATAATTCAACTTGTTTTTTATTCATTATATTGATATTATGCTGTGCACAATGATACATTTTGATGATACACAGGGTAAATGTCATGACCAAAGGCTAAGTCATATGCAGAATGACTCCTACAAGGAGAATCAGTACTTTTATTTTACCAGTTCCCTTTTTTGAGGTGAAAAACATATTCGGCACAGTTTTGGCACATTTGGCTAAATTGTGCCGAAATCCCAGCTCCGCCTGCCACATTGCCCACTAAAACCTTTGTGGAACATAAATGCTTCAACTGATTCAATCCAAATTTGCTGCAGTTTTAGCCAACCTGGGGGTTCTCCTGGAATTTCCTAAGGATTTTCCTGGTGTTTTACAATGTTTATTTAGAAAAAAATGTAGAAAATTATCTGTATTTAATCATGAATAAATCAGATATAGTAACAGTTGCAACTGTGGTTCCACTGGAAATATTTATGTCTTACCTTTACGCAGGTACCAAAAGTTTGCATGTAGTCCTTGTAGTTGTTGAGCTATACTTGATTTATTTAAGGTATGTAATTTATGGGGGGAAATTGCTCTAAACCCATTAGGGCTTAACAGGTTAAGGGCAGGCAGGGCGCCTGAAGGTAGGGGGGTGGTTGGTGTATGGCAAGAATTTGTGTATGAATGGGGTGTGTTGGGTCGAGGTGTGAACTGCTGCTTTCATACCTACAGTAGAAGCCATACATTTAATTTGCCAGATGAGGATTCTGTTCAGGGTTGGGGAAGGGCTCCTGTAAGCAGCCAGGTTTTTTAAACCATTCCAAACTGCAGGAGCGTCTCAATGTGAGAAACTTTTCTTTAGCTTCTTACTGTAGCTTCTCTTCGCTGTGTGGATTTCGTTGGTCAATTTGTTCTTGGGCTGCTTAAACAGAGCCCGATCCCCACTGCAGTAAGCCTCTTACTTATCCTTGCACAGCTTCCTCAGAGGAGAAGTGAACCAAGGTTTGTTGTTATTGTAAGTGCAGAAGGTCTTGGTCTCCACATACATGTCCTCAGAAACTATTGTATGATGTCACCATCCACATCCAGCTGATTGTATTGTAACATCTCAGTCGTTTCAAATATTTTTGTAGCAGTAGACCTGAGGTTGTTAAACATTGTGCACGGTTCAGATTTGAGAAAAAACTTTGAGCTTAACCGGGTGCTTCCTCAGATTAGAAGTATTCCCGTCACTGGCTTTGCACTTTGTGTCACAATATTGCAGCAATGTAATCTATAATAATCTTTATTTCTCATAATTTTACATTCCAATAAAAGTGTTCTCTGCATTTAACCCATCCCTATAAGCGAGTTGCGCAACGCATTTGCGCATGTGGGGGCTAATCGAGTTCAAAGATTTTGGCTACCAACTCAACCACGCTGCCTCTGTTATTTGCATGGAGTGAAGGTAGCGGACGTGAACATAAGGTTCACAGGCATTGGTTTTAAAGCTTAAAGACTTTAATATACTTGCTGTATAAAGACCAGTGCACATTGTGCCATTTTCATTTGCTCCAATGTTTTTATAGGCTTGAACACTGGCGGAAAAATCACGATTGCAAGGAGACATGTAGTTGTAAACCTCTGTTCACTCTTCACAATTTCCTGACTTAAAAGAAAGACCCAGACAGATGTAAAAGATGGACTCAATACCATTTAATCTTGGATAAAACGCTGACGGAGGTAAAAGCTAAGAAACATCTTTATCGTGTTTCTCAGAAAGAGTCCATAGATGCAGCTGTTTACTGTGTGAAGCTGAAGGCTCTGCATCGAGGAGTTAGTGGTAGCTAACTTGTTTACATAGCCATATGCTCTGGGATTATTATACGCTATGATCACAATTATGGAAAAATGCTCGTATCAATTATTAGTTGTAACTATTATCATTTCACATTTCGTTATTATTGTATGTCGTCCCACCACAAATGTCCTAAAGCTGATATATGTCAAATTATAAAAGCAAACACCACGCCAACCTTCCTTGTAGTCATTGCAAAGCTGGTGGAGTAGCGACTTCTCATCCCTAAAGAGCAACTAATCTGTAATATCAGATAACATGCAAGGTGGCCACAGTTTCAGGCCCTGGACATCGTCCAACCATCTGTCAGCTGCCTTCAAGGGGTCAGAAATTTGTTTGTCTCCTACTACCAAGGAATGTCATACTTTCAAGCTCTTTCTATCAGACATGCTTGCTTTTTTGACGGTACCAGCGACTACTGACGTCATTACGCTCTTGTGCGTGCAATGCTGTGTTCATGTCTGCCCTGGAAAATCGCCCACTCTTCCACTCCCTTAGTGTCACAATGATACGTTTAGGTACTGAAGCAGGGTACAGTTTGATTTTACGTCAAAATGGTACTTGGTAGTACAGATAAAGTTCGGTCGGTACCAAAAAATGTACCAAATTCGGTACCCATCCCTCGTGATGAAGGCTGTTTAATTAGCCATCTTTTACTATATGGTCATGGTTTCACATTGTCTCTTCAGGATGACACCTGGGAGGGACCAATCCAGAGAGGCTGGCTGAATCGGGAACTTCTTTAGCGCATGTGACTCAAAGGCCTATGGACACCAAGATAGTATTTGGGGGCCTTGAACCAAGACAATTCAATGGCAGAAGAATAAAATTAAAAAGCACCAATCCAGAAAGCAGCAAATTGAGGACAGAGACTGAGGTACAATGTGACATGACTAAGAACTTAATTGATGTAATGTTTTCATGTTATCACCTTTAATGAGGTTCTGAACTGTTTTAATCTGTTTACATACTCTGATAGAATGGAAGTATCAACTTTGGTGATATTCTGCTCCTTAGGTTCAACATGACCAATGTTTTCTGTTTACATACACTGCTCAAAAAAATAAAGGGAACACTCAAATAATACATCCTAGATCTGAATGAATGAAATATTCTCATTGAATACTTTATTCTGTACAAAGTTGAATGTGCTGAAAACAAAATCACACATAAATAAAGGCCTGGATTTGGAGTCACACACAAAGTTAAATTGGAAAAACACACTACAGGCTGATCCAACTTTGATGTAATGTCCTTAAAACAAGTTAAATGAGGCTCAGTATTGTGTGTGGCGTCCACGTGCCTGTATGACCTCCCTACAAAGCCTGAGCATGCTCCTGATGAGACTGTGGATGGTCTCTTGAGGGATCTCCTCCCAGAGCTGGACTAAAGCATCCGCCAACTCCTGGACAGTCTGTGGTGCAACGTGACGTTGGTGGATAGAGTGAGACATGATGTCCCAGATGTGCTCAATCGGATTCAGGTCTGGGCAACGGGCGGGCCAGTCCATAGCTTCAATGTCTTCATCTTGCAGGAACTGCTGACATATTCCAGCCACATGAGGTCTAGCATTGTCCTGCATTAGGAGGAGCCCAGGGCAACCGCACCAGCATATGGTCTTACAAGGGGTCTGAGGATCTCATCTCGGTACCTAATGCCAGTCAGGCTACCTCTGGCGAGCACATGGAGGGCCATGTGGCCCTCCAAAGAAATGCCACCCCACACCATTACTGACCCATTGCCAAACTAGTCATGCTGAAGGATGTTGCAGGCAGCAGATCGCTCTCCACGGTGTCTCCAGACTCTGTCACATCCGTCACGTGCTCAGTGTGAACCTGCTTTCATATGTGAAGAGCACAGGGCGCCACTGGCGAATTTGCCAATCCTGGTGTTCTCTGGCAAATGCCAAGCGTCCTGCACGGTGTTGGGCTGTGAGCACAACCCCCCGTTGTGGACGTCGGGAACCTCATACCATCCTTGTGGAGTCGGTCTCTAACCGTTTGTGCAGACACATGCACATTTGTGGCCTGCTGGAGGTCATTTTGCAGGGCTCTGGCAGTGCTCCTCCTGTTCCTCCTTGCACAAAGGCAGAGGTAGCGGTCCTGCTGCTGGGTTGTTGCCCTCCTACGGCCTCCTCCACGTCTCTTGGTGTACTGGCCTGTCTCCTGGTAGCGCCTCCAGGCTCTGGACACTACGCTGACAGACACAGCAAAGCTTCTTGCAACGGCTCGCATTGATGTGCCATCCTGGATGAGCTGCACTACCTGAGCCACTTGTGTGGATTGTAGAGTCCGTCTCATGCTACCACGAGTGTGAAAGCACCACCAACATTCAAAAGTGACCAAAACATCAGCCAGAAAGCATAGGTACTGAGAAGTGGTCTGTGGTCCCCACCTGCAGAACCACTCCTTTATTAAGTATGTCTTGCTAATCACCAAAGATTTCCCCCCGTTTGTGTATTCCATTTGCACGAAAGCATGTGAAATTGATTGTCAATTAGTGTTGCTTCCTAAGTGGAAAGTTTGATTTCACACAAGTTTGATTTACTTGGAGTTATACTGTCTTGTTTAAGTGTTCCCTTTTTTTGAGCAGTGTATATTTTGATAAAAGGAATGATGGAACAGGACTGGATTGGCATTAAAGGTCCCTCAAATAGATGATAATGATAATTATTAGATGCAATACAGGGACTTCTTGCTCACATTGGCCGAGTGCAGAGGTTTCTCAGAGACCTCCAGACATTTTCTCCTACCTTTTAGGAGGGGTGGATTTTTCAGTTGGAAGGGCCTAAGCTGACCTTTGGTTCCCCTCCTGCGACACAGTTTGTGGGTCTCATGGATGTTTGTCCATGATGGGTGAGGTACATGGCTGGAGAGTAGATGAATTTAGTCTAATTTGCAAATAGGTTTAGTCTACCTAGTCTAACAGTTAAAATAATGTCTGCATAGAAACTTATATTAGAATCAGAATAAGAATCAGCTTTATTGCCAAGTTTGTGCATACAAACAAGGAATTTGACTCCGGTACACTTTGCTCTCTGGGTTTTGTTTTTGCACTACAGAATATACATATTTACAATGTACAATATAAAATATATAAATTAAAAAGGTGCATTTGCAACATCCGTATGCTGTTTATGGTTTTTTTCTTTTAAAATTCAACAGAGAAACACCCCCTGGGGGAAAAACTGTCTCTGTGCGCTATTTTTTGTAAAACAGTGCTCTGTAGCGGCGCCTGGGTAAAACCCTAAAACGTTTGTGTCGGGTGTGTGGGGTCTGCAGATATTTGGGCAGCTCTTTTCCTGACCCTATACCGTAAAGTCCTGATGGAGGGAAGGTCAGCCCTGATTATTCTCTCTGCAGCCCCTGATTATTCTTTCGTCGGGACCTGTCCTGTTTTGTGGATGAACCAAACCACACTGAGATGGATGAAACGGACAACTGTAAGATGGCAGTGTAGAAGATGCCCGCAGTTTCTGTGGAAGGTTGAACTTCCTAGTTCCCTCCCCAATACAGTTCTGCTGGACCTTCTTTCAAAAGTGTCTATGTTAAAACCATCCGGGTCCTCAAGTGGGGTTCCTAGGAACCTGAAGTGGTACGCCGTACAGTGGGACGGTGAGGGGGTGTATGGCGGGGTTTTCTCCCGAAACCCCCATATTTCCACAGTCTTGATTGGGGTTTCAGTTCCGGGTAGGTCGTAGCGACTCATCCCGCCCGGGGATCAGCCAATGACAGGGGGTGTCGTCTGAAAATTAAGGTTTCAAAACGAGCCCGATGAGGTGCATCATTTGTGTAGGGGAAAAGGATGGGGAAAAAACACACCCCTGGGGGGCACCAGTACTTGTTGTCTGGTTCGGAGAAAATGCTCCCATCTCACCCGCTGTCGGTCCGTCAGGAAATGTTGATCCCTGACAGGGGGAGGCTAGGTTTTGGGGGGTGAGCTTAGGACCCAAATTTAATTATTTGAACCCAAAATTACGACTAAACCAGAAAAATCATTCGGGTTGCTTAATTTCTGTAAATAATTTTTAAATTTTTCCTTATATTCATTCACATTTCTATTTTCTTTAATCACTTTTTAAATATTTTCTATATATGGTATACTTATATATTACATGTTGACGTTTCATTGAAAGAAATTTCTCTCACTGGTTTTTTACTTATAGGGCAGACGTTGGAGCATTTTTCTTTTTTAATGTGTTCCTGGCATAGGAGGCCCTGTTTTCCGGCCAAAAAATAAAAAATAGCTTTGTTTTTTTCCAACTTTGGGGAAGAAACTGTCCAAATATAACTCGGAGATGGGAGAATGGAAAGATTAACGAAGTTGTTTTGAAAAAACACGTAGGCTAGTTTTGATATCCCTTGCAGATGGGTGTTATTTACATTATTCTGGGAATCTCTGCTAAGAATCCACGGTTGTTGCCAGGGATTTTCAGTTTTGAAAATTTTTGGGGGGGTTTTTTAAAAATTCCCATACCAAAACCCTTTTAGCAATCTCAAAAAAAACTCCCTGTAGTATCTGAAGGTTTGGGGGTTTGCGATAAAGATGGTTCACGAATGTGTAATAAAAAATCCCCCGTGTAACTGGGAAAGAGAAATGTGTATCCCCCAGCTGAAAAAATGGCTCACAAATGATGGGTTTACATTCATTTTTTAAAAAGCTTGCGGTGAACCACTGTAAGAGCTACGAAATAACGAACAAAAAAAAATTATTAGTAATAAATATTTGTTTCCTTAACCCTTGGTTATTTATAACCATAATTATCTTTTTCCTTTAAATTTTTACATCCTTTTTTTTCCTTGACAAAACTCACATTTAGTGCTATTACCATGCATCACCTGCAATTTAATAAATTTTTTTTGACATTAAAATTTTTTCCTTTTATGTTACATAAATAAAAGTAAAAAGACCTATTGCAAAGTCTGGACTTCAATAAAAATGTAGCATTGATGATTGTAAGCCTTTGCATTGTTTGCAAGGCATGACTAATGCCCCTTTATCAGTGGCTCGATTTGACCACCCCGAAAGGGTCCGCGGCTCTGCCTTTTTGTTGTATTTCCAACCCAAAAGGCAATCCTCGCCTTCCCTCCCTTTAAAATACCTATAAAATTTTAAAAAAAAATCATTAATCACGTGAGAATATATCAACTGTGTTGAAGGCACACAGCCCACATTCTTGTTGGCCTTGCCACATTTTTCGCCACATATGTGTGGCGAAAAATATGACTTAGAGTCCCAGGAGGAGGAAGTGTGCACATTGGAGTTCAATATGAGGTAAGGGCTAAATTGTCATATATTTGCATGTGAAAATATGTGACTTTGAAAACTTAATGTCTGTCCAAATTACAGTGAATTTTCCTAAACCTAAGTAATATTTTTTCTCAGTCAGTTCATTGGCATTAACCCTAGAGGAACCACAAAGCCAAAGGGAAAGGTCTCATCAAAACAAACTGGCCAGCTGTTGCAGAAGAGGCGTGTTCATGTCAACCCTCATGTGTCCACTCTTATGTTCAAGTTAATAGACTTCCAATGGAACGTCTGATGTGGTACTTTTTACTTGATATGGTCACCCTCCGCCTTTTGTTGTCTTTCGCATTTCCTCTCTTCTCTGTCCTGTAAAAGTATTTTCTACTCTGGTCCTGAAGGCATACTGTCCTAAATTTTCCACGTTTGCCTTCTTCAGCACAATGGATTTCAGTTATCTGACAGATTAATTGTCTCTTGCTAAACCGCAATGGGTCTACCTGACCCCTCTGGGACAGGAGGGGGGAGGGGGAAGGAAGTGTAAATAAATACATAAAATTAAAAGCATAGCTGGGGTCCACTCGACCCCATTTGGGACAGCAGGGAGGGGTGAGGGAATAAAATAAAATGAACATAACCAAGAAAATGAAAAGCATAGGTGGGGTCCAACTGATCCCCTCTGAGAAAGCGGGAGAAGTAAATAAATAAATAAATATCTACGCCACATAAACTTCCAGGGTGTGACGGGTTATAATATACCTTTGTCAGGATCTGCCCCGGTGTATGCAGGCAACTTGAGAAATCCATCTGCTGCTCCCTTCATCGTAGAAAGGGACGGGGGCTGTCCTTTGTTGCTTCAGAAAAGTGAAGACGCCATCTGACACGACACAGCTTTTATTTATTCAGGCAACCGAACTGCGAAAACACACACACCCACACACGAGGATGACCAGTCTGGATAGGACGAAGCCCACCAGGATGTGCTAGAAGTGGAAAACCGACGTCCACTTCAGGCTGCTTTTCGAGGGGTAGATGCGCTGACAGATCGCGCTCTCCA
>JAHHUM010002416.1:114396-281418 GCA_036173005.1 Crenichthys baileyi
CCCAGTTTCATCTGGTGGCACATCCTCCTGAACAGTCACTATGCAACATCAGCATAAATATTTACCAGGAGAAGCTTTATCTTATCAAGAGCTAAGTGTCACAATCCAACAAATAAATATTTAAACATGTGATAGTTTACATAAAACTGTTAGAAATACATTAAATACTTTATATTTGGTCTGAAGTTTGTAAATATTTCAGCATTTATGTAGTTTCCTGTGCTGCAGTCCATCATAGTTTTATTTGTGATTGCTCATCAAATAAGTGTTAAGTTTTATTAGTTAACCTTCATAGCGGTTTAACTGCTGACCAATCACAGTGACCAGTTAGTACATTTAAATATATTTAAAATTCAATGCACACATTGACTATTTTATTGAAATCACAATTTTTGAAAATGTATGCATTGTGGCACTTTTTGTTCTAATCTTTCATGCTTTCAACCTGCTTCATTTTCTCCACTAACTCAACAGATTTGAACAGATTTAAAACTATAGTAAAGTTAAAAAAAAAAATGCTTCCATGTATTTTGTCCTCTCTTTTGAGCTTTGAAAGCTGGTCTGACAAAAAAAAGTAAACTTATAAAAGCTCTTATTTTCAGTTTATTGCAATCCATAACATGGGCAAAGCAGGGATTAATTAACAATTTTCAACCATCTTTGCTCAACGTACGGCCTTTAAAAAATAAACAAAAATAAACACATGGTTCGAATCCAGTTTTCTTTCTTGGAAAGCAGCACCCAGTTTGAGAACCTGATTATTTTCCCACATTAAAAATACAGAGAATTTGTGGGCAGATAATACTTTGTAAACATTAATACTCCATTTCCACCTGTTATAACCATTTAGAGATGAAAAATCTGATTTGCTGAATTTATTTAAATGTTTGTACCACGTCACAGCATTGCTCATGAACTCCCTGACAGAGCTGCTGGTAAATTTCCAAAACCAACTAAGGAAGGGACAAATATGCTCATTAGCACTGCTACCAGCATCGTTTCCTTGTAAACTGTGTGCTGAATACTAAGATCAAACCCACAGTTATCCAGTTTAGTGCAGCCAAATGTGGCTTACAACACGTCATGTTAAAAGGTCATCTTATTTCAATAATTCTTTAACCTTAAATAGATTAAAAGATTTTCCAGTCTTTTGTTCTTGTGAAGCATCTAAAAATTTTACTTCTAGTTACATTCCACCCTGAAATTTCACCCACCAGTTTGCTGTATAAACCCCAAAGCAAAGCTGATTAGAGAAAATCAAAACTTCACACACACCATCACAAACACACAGAGGCACTGCTTGTTTTGTTCGATGGCTTTTTGAGGATCCACAGTGCAACATTTTCCAAAGAAACCTAGCTCGGCCAAGCTGCTTACTGTACGTTTAAAATCAAAATAAAAATAAATCACTGCATTTATCAAAAAAAAACTACTGAACAGAACAGTTTCTAATGAAGGCAAAACTCTTGAGATTAGACGCCAGTCAGTTTATACTTGGGTGAACTGTTTGGGGAGACTCCTTTGCACTGGAATGAACACTTATAAAAACTGTTAGATACAGAAACTTTAAAAATATTAGGAAGGTTATCCCAAGGCCAAAAAAATAGATTAAATTAAGCTATTTACATACTGAGTTAGTTAACACTTGGTCTCACCAGTGTTTTAGTGTTGCTGTGTGCTTAAACATCATTAAAACAAAAGTAAAAAAACAAAAAGATCCTATGCACTTGGTGCAAGATCAAGTTCATTGATGTAAGACGACTTATTGTGTGCAACAACATCCAGCAGAGGGAGCTGTTGAGGAGGGGAAGAGCACTAGTGTGTCGGAGGGCAGAAGTAAATAACATTTTGATTAGTTTAAAGTATTCTCAGAAAAGAAGTCAATGTGAGAAGTCTTGCATGTTCCTCGACCTTTTGCTTGTGCTCAGGTCGTCTGCCCTGTTAAAAGTCTTTAGGCATGTTCCACTTTGTCCTGCTTTTCACATGAGTGGATTAAGACACATTGATGATGGCAAAATTAAAAAAAAATATTTAAACTGGGTCACATCACGCCTCCTCTGAGTTTCTATCTACTTCACAAGGTGTCTGAGGCAGCATGCTGCTGAGGATGTCGATGAGGTTGTCCATTCCCCACAGGTAGCCATCCTCCCTGTTGCCCTCAACCCAGGGAGTCCTGTGGTCCAACATCATGGGGGGCGGCAGGGGAACCATCTTCCCAAAGTCGATCATCCAGATGCTGGCTTTTCCAGATGCGTCGTGCACGAACAGAAGAGAGCTGCCCACAACCTGTGACAGAGGACCGGTAAGACAGGTGAGCTCAGGTATGTGAGCGATGCAGCACTGAAGCTGATCAGAAGATACAGCAGGAACACAACAGGGATAACGGGTTCAGAAAAGAAAGTGTGTCCCACCTCGTGCGTCTTGAAGAAGTGTGACTTCTCAAGAACAGAGCGCAGTTCTTCCAGCCGCTTCAGGTAAAGTTTCTACACAAACAATAACAAGAAAAGAGAAAGCGAACCAGAACATGAGAACAAAAACATGGAAGAAGCTCCTTTTTCTTATTTTCCCTGAAGTTTTATATTCCTCTAAAACAGTTTTTCTCAATAGCTAAGACACATTTCTTGAAAGCTGCTGTTCTCCAAACTGAACACAAAACCCAATTTTCAAACTACGGTACATTCACAAAACCTCAGTCTCTTCTAGCAAAACCAAACTCTCACCTCAAAACAGTTCAATCTGTGCTCAAAACTGAACTATGTTGTCAAATCATAAAAACACTACTGAGCAGTCTCTAAACACTACATAGAAAAATAGAAAATACAATGCTCAGGACATGAAGCTGTAGAAATAAATGTTTATTATTTTTACGTAGGCCCTACAGGTTTTTGGTTTTGCAACATGCATTTAGCCTACAAAGTATAAAAATATACAAAATTATGCAACACAGGTGCATGACAATGAAAAAGTGTCGGCAGGTGTGTCTAAACAGGTGAAGAGTGCCTATGGTTTTGCCATAGAGTGACCGATTCAATCAGTGGGTTCAGGCAACTGGTTCAGACAATATGGTGTAATGTTTTGGCAATTGAGAAAAACTGCTGTTTGGACAGTAAACATGAAGCAACCAGAGGTCTGTTATAACTAAGCATAAAGACTGGAGACAAAACCAACACAAATCCAACTTGTTAAGCAGTTTAATGAGCCAAACTTTCCAGGTGAACACAACATCAGCTTGTATTTACCTGGCAAACTGCTACTTGGTCAGACTAATTCTTGAGATAATAAGTAATTAAACATAACACTTTCTCCATAAGGAACACTAACTGGTTTTACTTTGTTGTCTGTTGAGTGACAGATGTGCCATAATGTAATAAGTAAATCGTTAAATAATTATTCAAATATGCTGAATATAAATACCTTCATTTAATAAAATAAGTAGGTTCATAGATACTTCAATCTGCAGAATTTTACTTTACATAAAAGCTAATGTTATACGCTAAAAGCATCTATTTCTGTTAGTAAAAATAATATTTAGTTAATTCATGGTTCCATGAGTAGCTGTAGCCCTGCCCACTGACTGTTGGGTAAGAATTAGCGATTTATTAAATTCATAATGTGCTGCCCTAATGAACCATAAACGAATAGCGAAACAGTTACATGTGCTTTTAGTTTAATAATGTATGAAATAAAAAATATGATTTCTTAAATACACGACCTGCATATTTCTTTCATATTATAATTAGGAAGTGATACCTTAAGTAATCACTAAAGCATTTATTTTTTTATTCAGTCATGGTACTTCAGTGTTTCCAGAGTAAAGCTAACAGGAGTATTTTCATGTTTATCACGTCATTGAACTTTTTCCTTTAGAAACTATTTAAAATCTCTTTTTTAAATGGGAATTTATTTATTTAGTTAAGTAATTATTTTCTCTGAATAATTGTAGATTCGTTTTGCTACATACCAGGATCTGAACGTTGCCGTCAACAAAATCATCCAAGGCCTTCATCACCTGCTCTCTTTGCTTCGTCTTCTTGAAGTTGGTGTTACACGTTCCATCAGCTTTCTGTTGTAAAAGAAAATAAAGACTTAATTTTTGTTCCTTCTGCATTTATACAGTTTTACGACATTACATTTTAGGCTTTTCTAGACCTTAATTATGTAAAAAGACTTAGACTCTTACCCATAAAGTTAGAATATTTCACACCCTTTGCTCATGAAATCATTGTGGGATTTATTCTTGACAGAAAGAGTAAATCTTCTCAAAATATGATCAATCTCCTTCAGTGGTTTGCCTGTCAGAGGCTTGTGGGCAGTGGTGTACATGAGTAAACTAATAACTTCATAAGGTGATCTTTATCTTTAATAACTTAAGCAAGTCAAGTATAACTTTATCAACTCAGGCGTGGGAGTTCAGTGCTTTTACTTTAATTTCAACGCCTTCAACCAGCATGCAGAAAGCTTCCCAAATGTTACTTATCACAGGTTTTAGCAAACTACTGAAGTCCCTGTTTTCATTACACCTCATTAAGTACCATAGTTTCTTGGATAACAAACATAAACAAGCCAGGCAAAACTGGCTTATTGTTTAATAAAGTGGATGTAAGAAGCCTCAAATAAAAGAATGTGCAAATTTAAGCTAAATGTAGTTTAAGGCGTAGTGTGGGCAAATTAGACGCATTTAGGAACCTGCTGAAACCCCGGTTTAAATGACACTAAGGTTGAATACCATTTTACCTCCTGACCCTCACGCTGTGCCCTCTGAGAAGGGGGAGAGGTAAGGGACATGGCCTGGAGAACACTAGGAAGCAAAGAGGAACGAGCTCCCACAGCAGATGTAAGGATAAAGGTTAGTCAACCTATTTCTAATGGCAAAAATAACCACTGTAATGTGTAGTTTGAAGTGTTCCGATATTATGTTTGAAATCATTGATATTATTATTATCAAAATATATATTAAAGTTTTATTTTTTTGATTTATTTTCATATTTTAAAATACCACCAAGTATTAAAATGTACCACTTTTGTTTCGAACAAGCATAATTAAAATAAATCAATAAAAAAATACTTAACAAGAACAAAAACATTAGATGCAATGTAAGTTATAGTTTTAGGAGTTCTGATTTCTAATCCTAGAAAAAGCATCATTATACAAAGTATATAAAAGATGTGACATAAGTATATTTGCGGTCGGACTATGCAAGTGTCACCGGTTTACATAATACAGATTATTCAGCTACATACTTCTTGAAGAAGTGCCTCATTTCTCAGAGGAATATTTAAACCACTTCCTGAATAAAGTGCTAAGAAATTAGGTAGGAGGGGGAATGCTAGTACCCGGGACGACCCTAAGAAATGGGACTCAGCCTTGATCAGTGATAAGACAGAAAAGCCCACATTGGTTGACTTTGAGAATGCAAAAGGGTCACAGAGGTTAAATGACCAAGACGCTATTCTTACAGCAGCTAATCTGAGTGTAATTTAGTTTTATCTGCTGTAAATACTTGTTGGACTGAAATACAGATGCCATTGCAGGTATTTTCAGTTGCCTTTTAGGTATGCAAATAAAACATTTTCTCGCTTTGACAAGCGATTTATTTTCAAAAGAATAAACAGTCCTCTTTACAGCTGCATGTTTAAACACTATTTTCCATTCCCACTGCAGTTTATCTTGTCAAGAAGAAATTCACTCCCACTCTTTGTTTACTTCTTGTAAAAACATGCTGCACTATTTATTGCTCAACCCCGAGTAACTCTGACGCCAACAGTCAGACATGTTAACAGCCATGGATGTTCAGAGAGAACACTGACCTTAATGCCCTCGATGCGGAAGCCAAGAGTAGCGGTGGAGCTCAGCGTCTCTCTCCATTGCATGTACCGAGGTTTCAGGACGCCCTGCTGAGCCCGCTCCTCTTCGGTGGGGGCCCCGGGGTCCACGGAAACCATCTTCTCATACATGTCTTTTCGCAGACGGGGGCGCTCTCTTGCTTTCATCAGCTCCTCTTCCAAATAAGTCCTGAAATGCGAAGGTTTACTCCTTTAAATTGGCATATTTTTTACATTCTGACTTTATTTCTTTCTCAGTGCCACAACATTTATGTACAGTGTCTTTCACATCCCTTGTTAACGTATTTTGACAATGTACAACCACAAAAAAAAGTTTGTGGTTGTACATTTTTTTTCCCAGAAATAAAAATCTGAAATAAAAAAGTGTGGCATGCGTTGGTATTCAATATCTTGCAGAACCACGGTTCACTGTAATTACAACAGCAAGCCTTTTTGCAGTATGTCTCCATTTTACACATCTAGAGACATTTTCACCCATTCTTTTTAGAAAATAGCTCAAGCCTAGTCAGGTTGGATGGAGAGTGTCTGTGAACATCCGTTTTCAAGTCTTGCCACAGAGTGTCAGTTGGATTCAGGCCTGTACTTTGACTGGGACATTCTAACACATGAATATGCTTTGATCTGAATCACTGTAGGCTGTATGTTTAGGGTCGTGTCCTGCTAGAAGGGGAACCTCCACCCCAGTCTCTAGGATTCCAGTACTGTATTTAGCAACAAGTCTTCCCATCAACTGACCAGCTTCAGTGTCCCTGCAAAGCATCTCTATAGTAAGATGCTGCTGGGATGATGCCTTCAGGCTGTTCGTTTTCTAACATACTGTTTTGCATGTAAGTTAAGATAGTCCATTTCTTATCTGATCTGACTAGAGCACCTGGATTTTGTTTTAGTTTATCAGGGTAAGAGGATGGAATCAAAAGGCTAGGTCTCTTTAGCACAGAGCAATGCCTCATTGACGTGACTAGAGTCAGAGTCGGCGTGGAAAAAGAAACGGTTTACTTTAAGGCAGTTGGTTGCACTGGGTTTTTGTTTAGAGGTACCAGAGTAAAAGGGGGCTGAATGCAAAGACACAACACACTTTCTGGATTATAATTTGCAAAGAATTAAGCATGTATCATTTCCCTACCACTTCACAATTACACAACTTTTTGTGGGTCATAAAATATAGTGAAGTTAGTGGTTGCAACATGACAAAATGAGAAAAACATCAAGGGGTGTGAATACTTTCCAAAACACTGTAAACTGACTTGGAAAATTGCTTAAATCTAATTGTATTTTTATTTAAAATATAAAACTGTGCTTAATGATTAATTATCTGAACTCAGGTAATATTTCAGAACATTCAAAATGGCTTTAATAAAATATCCTCTGCAGGTAGAGGAGCAGATCTAAACGCTCACCTGCTGCCCATCTTGCAGTCCATTATGGAAGGTGAGTCAAAGCCAACCAGCAGGTCGTCCATGAGGTTATAGTCCTGCTCGTCCTTCTGCACCACGCCATAATACCCAGGCACATAGGGACGCAGAGAGTCCGTCATTAGCTTATTCAGACACTGCTGCTCACACTCGCAGTATCGCTTCAACAGCCGGCCGCCCTCTTTGGCCTGGAAGTTGCCTTCAACAGATAAAATGTTGATTAAAGGAACAGTTTGGTTTTTGGTGTTGTGTACATGTCTGCTTTTTAAAAGAGAAGATTGACACCATTTTCTTCAGCCTCTCAATATAACAGTAGAGTAAAGAGAAATGTAGGATTGTAATTGGTGTGCAGATTAAAGCGAGGTATAAATCACCTGCAGAGAGGCAGTTTGGCTGGTTTTGTCACCTTTGGACACAGACAGGCAAGCTGCTTGCCCTTTTCCAGTGTTTTTGTTC
The DNA here is from genome assembly GCA_036173005.1 of Crenichthys baileyi. Classification (NCBI taxonomy): domain Eukaryota; kingdom Metazoa; phylum Chordata; class Actinopteri; order Cyprinodontiformes; family Goodeidae; genus Crenichthys; species Crenichthys baileyi. The sequence goes on from JAHHUM010002416.1 coordinate 122,109, forward strand.
TTTACTGACCAGCTGCTGGCTGAAGATTTGTTTACCAAACAGATATGATGGAGGTATCAATCTTATCTTCCAGCTCTAGGCAAGAAGTATGATAAATATGCATACCTGCATGGCCAGCTAGCTGCACCCATGAGCTTCGATTCTTCAGCGTAAAGGCTAAAGGAGACCAGTGAACCATGCTTTTCAACTTGGTCCAGGATTTATTCTGAAAACAGAAAAACAAGCAATTCCATCTTCTTGTTAAAAGAAAAAGATAAAAAGAAACAAAATCTGAAACCCCGACTGATCTGCGGACCAGCTAAGTGGTCTCACAAAGCACAGAGGTAAGTGCAGGCCACAAGAATGATTACTGATTAAAGGAAAACACACCCTGTTCTCCGCGCGCACAGACAAACCCTCCCCTTCAAACCAAGGCCAGGTGCACAACGTACATGACGAAGCCCATTCACAAAACATTTACCAAAGCCACCAGTGCCGTGTCGTAAAACAGAATCCTCACTGTCTGAAAGTGTGTGTGAGTGTGTGTGTGTGTGTAATGTTATCTATGTTGGGAAACATGAAATCGAGGACAGTGTGCAGCAGGAGCGTTGACGCAAGTCGATTGAGGAGAACCAGACGTGCATTGATTAGAGGCAAGAGTGCATGTGGGAAAACACGACAACTAGACAGACAGTTTCTGTCAGGAATGTGCTCTTCGAAGTGTTTCACAACGGCACAAAAACACAAACGGAGCAAATATTTCCTCCTCGGCTGATCAGTGATGAGTGTATGTGTGCGAATAAACGTAGACCAAAAAACTGTCCTGATCAAAAGGACATAATAAAAACAACAACTGAGTCAGCACAGGTGAGCAATAAGCTGCTGGGACTGCACGCTATAATCGTAAAGTAATTTTGGTTTTATTACAGGATGGTTTCTGGATAGTTGTTCCACTAAGTGTCTGCATTCTTTCCCCAGAGGCTCCTCTGTCACGTTTTAAATAACAGACTAGCAGCACGAACACATCCAGAACAGTACCTACAGGCCCTGGGCTCACTCCAGAGGAAGAACACGAGATTATTTGAGTTTCTGCAACGGTATTTTGTATAGTTTGACAGCTCTAATAAACATTCATTTCAAGCCACTTGGTATCATACGGGGGAGAAAAAGAATCTGTTCAGCCGAGGATCGGCACTACTAAACGCTGAAGGTCCTTCTTTTCAAACGTATTGTGATGTTCCTTATTCAGTTTGGTCTTCAGTAATATCAGCAAACAAAAACTGAATAAATAAATACATTTCAAGCGACTTTAAAGGTTTTAATCTGCATTTTATTTTATATAGGGGACCAAAAATGTTTCAGTCTTTATTCCCAGAGCACTTTTTATTCAGGAGGCCAAAACAAAGAGTTTTATATGAGATGAAAACAATAAAAAACAAAAGAAATACAGAGCTAAAGGAGGCTTAGCATGGAAAAAGTAATAAAAAGTAAAACATAAGAAATCATAAATCTACATTTAATTCAAAAAAAATAAAATAATATAAACACAGCAAATAATCTTTAAAAATCTGTTAGATTTTTATAACATTCTGAAAATTTATGTTTGAAATAATTACAGTTTAACTGCTTGAATATTATTGGGTCCAAGAAAGCTTCTAAACTTTCTGAGTGAGGAACAGAGGTACTTCATTGCTTTTTTGGCACCTGGACTAAAATAGAGAAGCACTATTTCAACATCTGCAACACGCTGCACTCGGACTCATTAAACTATAGTAAATTACAAAGTGGGTGAATTTTAGTACCTTCATTTAGAAGAAACTGGTTGTACTGCTTTGTTTTGTCCAAAAAAGGCTGTGAAATGGCTTTTTTTGAATGGTTGATGCTCCTTTAGCCTTTAAATAAATAAGCCCCAAAATACTGACGGGTAAACTTAAAATGAAGATGTGGCGAATTAAAGATAAATCCTGTGAGTTTTATATAAATCAGTGTAAAAACCACTAAATTAATTCAGCATTATCAGATTTTTATCTTTTAATAAATGGAAGAAGGAAAAAAGTCTGGAAAAAACAAACATTGCCCGGAAAACGATAAAAGCAAATTCCACACTTTTCCAGACTGAGTAGGAACCCTTGTTTCAAATTAAGGACTAAATATTTTTAATTTCTAAAAGCCAAATCAAAATGATGTCATGAGTTTGCTTTAATTCACACAATACCATAAAGTTAAGAGTAATGTACTTTTTATTAACAATATACATTATTCTTATATAAGATATATATGTTTAACTTTTTAGTATACTTCTAAGATGAAATCAGATTTTTCAGTCTGCTGAATAAGTAGCTCGACAGAGATTCCTCTTTCTTGTGAAGACCTGTTTCACTTATCGAACCACATACCATAGGTCTGACCTGTACACAACCAGAGAGAGGTGATGGGCATGTTGTACTGTATAGTATCTTCTATTCCTAAGAAACAACATATCTGAAAAGAACAGCCGTTTATTCCTCAACATGTGCTTCCTTTAGATTTACGCTCTGTGGTGGAGAAGGGAGGTTTTTTCTGTGCTGCTGGTGGACTGAAACCTTGTATCTCCAAAAATGTAACTTTCAGGAAATTAAAAACAAAGAAAAAGAAAAGTCTTGCTTCAAAATGTAAATTCATACCGCTTGGTCAAGGTTACATGCTCTGTTTGATACTTTATGCTGGAAATGTCTCGAAGAAACCCCAGACAGAGGTGAAGGGTGATCAATAGGGTTGATTTCCACAAGAAGACGTTTTTGCCCTAATAAGGTTGATGTGGGCCTTGAGGTTGGATTAAGTTGCAAACAGCACAATATTTATTCAAATTTAACAATAACACCAGACTGGCACAGCATTATGACCAGAATGGGCACTCTCACTGGTCTGCAGCCCCATATGCAACAGCAGTACGTCTTCTGACTTTTTATAAGAACCTAGCATCAGCAATTCACCCCTTACATGCATCCATTAACCTTGGTTGCCCATGACCCTGAGACGGGTTCTGCTCCTTCCCTTTTCATACATACAAAGAACTGCAGACAAGGAGCACGACATAAGAGCTGCAGTTTTGAACATGGTCTGACCTAGTCGTCAAACTGGGCTTGTCAAACTCACATTCTATCACTTGACCATATTTCCTACAACTGAGGACAAAATGTTCACTTGCTGCACCTTCCCTAGTAGTCATAATGTTATGCCCGACTGGCGTATATGCTCTTTCCTTATTTTCATCAAGGTACATGAAAACGCCAGGGCTTTGAGCTAAAACACACCAACTAAACGAGCTCCAGAGCAATACAGAAGTCTCTTTACCTGCTCACCTCTGCCTTGCCTCCTTTATTAGACGTTTTAACCTCATTAGGAAATATTCCCTGAACACCAACAGCCTGTCAGGGCAGTAAGACGAAGGACCGGATATCAGGTCATTCTAATGACATTTAAATAACAGGATTGCAGATGACAGCTAAGACATTTTTAATTTGGGGAAAAAGTTCATTCCCTGCCAGCTGCAGAGTGGACTGTGGTTTTTCCACACAGACAAACATTTGTATGAGGAACATTCGACACTAAATTTAACCTGCTGAGGTAGCATCTACAAAGACACATTGTATTTACACATCAAATCTGCACCCTCCGTTTAGTTTTGGTCCTTTTTAGTTTCTATTGGCAGGGTATGTATTGACCTGAAAAAATACTCGGAGGCAGATGAAAGCCAGTAAGACAGGTAGGTGAAACAGATCCTCACAGCTCCAACCTGTTTCAGAGTCTCTAATTACTTTATGCTGATGGCTCTATATACTCTGCTGCGAGGTCAAATTCATCTCGTTGGATTGACCTGCTCGCCAAAGGCTAACATCTTGATGGACAAGCAAGAGCTTCTAAAGGAAGTTCTGATACATGATTCCTCACTGATGCTTCATGGGAAAAGGCTCAGCTGCATCTCCATCCCACATGCATTTAAAATGCGGAGGTCACATTTCACCCCACTGAGTCAGCCCTCTGCCATCTCTGCTTTTCCTTTTATGTAACTCGTGACGTCTACCACAGAGCTTTCATTTCATAGCTTTGTCTTCTAAACCTCCAGCTGACTTCCCAAGAGCTCTGACGCCAAGTGTGCACTTTCCACATACTTCCCATTTCTTTCTAAAACTTAACATTTCACATTAATTCCACCCAAATACAGTCTCCCAATTACCTAATTTTAAAGTGATTTTTCCAGGTTTTGCTTTAATTGTTTAAATAAATAACAATATTGAATGGTTCATTTATTGCACTGATTTAACTCATATAGTCTTTACCTACTGAGTGATATACAGTAACAGACATTTATTTTTGTAAATTTTGATGATTCTGGTCATGAAATCCCAACCTTAAGTTTCTAAGAAAATTAGAATATTACATAAAATTTTCAGCTTACTAAAAAAAAAATCTGTTCTCAGGGCGTACAGTGCATGCATGGCATGACTGAATGTGTAATGGGCTTTGTTTCACAATCGAGGTTGGGGTTCTGCTGCTTACCTGTGAAGCAGAGCCACACTTTATCCACTCAGCTTCAAATTAATGTGCTTGGATACAGATCTCTAACAAAGACAGCTTCTTAAGTGATGCCTTGTTCTGGCATGGCTCCTTGTAAAGGTTGTCGGCTGGACGGATGTCAAGTCAGCAGTCTTTCCCATGATTATTTAAACCACAACATAACATTTTTGTATTCAGAAAACACCCTATAAGAAAGTCCCTGTTGGTCTTATTTAGTATTCAAATTTCCTGAGAAACTGAATGTTGGGTGTTTGTTGGGATTCGTCATTAATATTTCATTATTACCAACTGCACGGTGGCGCAGTTGGTAGCACTGTTGCCTTGCAGCAAGAAGATCCTGGGTTCGATTCCCGGCCGGGGGTCTTTCTGCATGGAGTTTGCATGTTCTCCCCGTGCATGCGTGGGTTCTCACCGGGTACTCCAGCTTCCTCCCACAGTCCAAAGACATGCCTGTTAGGTTAATTGGTCACTCTAAATTGCCCTTAGGTGTGTGAATGAGTGTGTGCATGGTTGTTTGTGTGTTGCCCTGCGATGGACTGGCGACCTGTCCAGGGTGTACCCCGCCTCTCGCCCATAGACTGCTGGAGATAAGCACCAGCTCCCCCGCGACCCACTATGGAATAAGCGGTAGAAAATGACTGACTGACTATTTTATAATTAAAATTAATAGGAAAACTTTTGAAATACATCACTCTGTGTTTAATACATCTATGCAAGTTTCCTTTTTGTAACTGAATTACTGAAATAAACTTTTAGATAATATTCTAATTTACTGAGACCTGAAGGTCTGTTAGCAGGCCCACCATAATGTTCTTCCACAACCCTAGTTTTAATTCAAACCGATTACGTACCTTATTAAACATTTAGGCTACCTCAGTAAACAGTTGAGTAATTGTGCATAATTAGTGATTGTATTTCTAAAGAATGACGGATATGCTGTTCTATAGTTTTATAATAGCAGCTCCACAAACTGTGAATGATATCCATCAACAGGACCCTGATCTAATAAACCACATCGAAACCCGCCAGCTTCAAGGCGCTCTACTCTCACATCTTCTCACTGAAGAAAACTGAACATGTTCCCAGTCTGAAGCAGAAGTGATGCTGAACCTTAATCTATCCTTTTGCACTCTGGATTCATTTCTTACCTGGCAGACAGAGCAATGGATCAGAAGGAGGCAGACGCTGGCAAAGAGGCAAGCAATTCCCGAGACGAAGAGAGAACACAGCCAACAGAAAGTTCGGCACCATCAGGACTCATTCTCCACGTCAAGAAACACAGCCATTAACTGCCTTCCTGATGGTCTGAGAGCGCCAGCAGTCATTGAAAACCTACTTTCGCCAAATGGACTCTCGGTTTCACACCATTGTGCGGTGGTCTTCCAGGTAGAACTTCAGTCAGGCTGTTAAATGTTGCATGGTGATCCGACCTAGCTCACTGATTACTCCTTTTTTCCTACAAGCTTTTAAGACACCCAAATTCACAATCGTTCTGGTTTCAACATTTTTTAAAACACCCTTTCCTTGATTTCTTTAATCTTTCTCAACAGTTGAATCTCTGTTGCCAACGCCCCTCTGCTGACCTGATATGCTTGCTGGAACAGATCCTTTTCATTTTACTTTCTTCAGATCCTTCATCCTGTCCCCCTGAAGCTACACACAATGAGCTGTCTTCTTCCTTCTTCTTATCCTCTAATCCCCCGCCGGGCCTAGCTTGAGCCCCACGCTGAGCCAATCTCCTGACAGATCCATGACCGACATGACGGCATGGGGGTAGGGCCAACAGGGCCTCTCTATGAGATCCCTGTGCTTTTTTTTGTCTCCATGACATGTTCTTGACTAAAGCATGGAGGTGTGTGTGTACAGACACAAAGAAGAACCTGTCAAACAACTATCATGAGCTACAGTAGGGACAGCATGTGCTTTCACTAAGGTACTGTTAGAGCTCCCCTCTTGAAGCATTTGAAAACCACATCCCCTTCCCTCAACTTGAAATCTTCAGTCTTCAAGCAGCTCAGCTGTGTTTTACTGGCTGAACATGCACGAGATGTCCCAGCAGTGAAACATCTTCAGAGAGCAAACAAAGCAGCAACAAACACAGAGTCTTTGTTAAGTTACTCTCTCCAAGTTTTTTGTCTGCGTCTCTTTTCATTGTCTGGCGTATGTAGAGTTCCCCGACCATGTAGCATAAAACCTCCAAGACGTGATCACCATCGAGGTTTATGATCCGGTTTTAACAGCTAATGATTCATCAACTATGCCCCTGAACATCTGGGGGTTTTGGATGCTTTATAATGTTCCTTGGAACCTAGAAACTTTATCACAGGAGCAAAGGTTAAAGTCTTTGCGATTAAATCCCAGGGAACGTGATAGACTAACCATAGATTTTTTCTGAATCTAAGGAGCATATAGTAATGCACTGTTCCCCCAACCCCACCTGTTGCTATTCACTTATCTGGCTCAATTAAGGCAACATTGTTTTCCCCTTGATTAGGAGACAAATAATTTGCCCGTGTGGAAATATTTCTCAAAAAAAAAGGAATAATCACAATGTAAAAAAAAACTAAAGGAGGACCACTTCTCGCTCTCATTTTAACAACTACAGTGGTATTCAACGAGCAGCACGCCTGTTGAAGCAGCCGGCAGCAGACTGACTACACCTGCAGACAGCCCAACTAATTTATCAGCCTGGTATAAGCCCAGCATTACTTGAAAACCACTACTACATCCAGCAGGCGTTTATCCTAAATGTTTGCTTTAGTCTATGCATGAAAATCATAATGGTAAATACATGTTAAACATAACATTATTATAAGTATAATAATCAATATCTACAATATTTTGGTTATAGTAGAATTTTTATGTTTTAAATAAAAGCAGTTATATATGATCCATTGTTTGGATCGCAACAACTCAATCTGGAGAAGTGATGTGTCATTTAATAAAAACATAAAAGCAACTTTTTCATGTTGCTCTTACGAGTTATCGTCGTTTTTCCCTTTTATTCATTTACAAATTTGAACAAACGAAACCTAAAGAATATGTAACCAATTACAGATGAAGCTGTATTTACAAGAAACATACGATAACCTGCTTCATGCAACAAACTATAAACAAAGTTTGTAAGAAAAAAAAGCCTATTTTTTACATTGGTATATCAGGACTTTTTGTTGTCTGTTTTTATACTTCTTCACCCAATCTTTAAACTTGCAGCACTTTTACACTCCAGCAAGAATCCCGCATTTAATTGTCAAATCAGCTTTGACTAGAACCCCCAAAGCCCAGCGGCAACCAAGCGTTTGGACGACTGACCCCAAACTGGAACACCCTGCAGAGGAACACCTGATACTTTAACATCTTTTTTAAAAACATATTTATATTGCTTGACTTAAAGTTGAATTAACGTAATCATTTTTAACAGCGCCACTATTGTTTTCTGAACAACTATTACGCTGGTTCTGTATGAATGTTTGCCTTTCACTCGTCTGCGACCCCCGACATCAACAAGACATTTACATCGAAGAAGCATGCGCTGAATTTCTTTACAACATGGATTTTGTGTACAACCGCCGTGGGAGTCTTACGTGGGACAGACTAGTCTGCAACGTAGCTCGTGACTTAAATAGGAAAATCACCGTGTGTAGGCTGCATGTTCCAGATTTCATTAAGACGTTTTTGTCTTTTGCTAGCTCACCCTGATTTTTCTCTTCTTCAGTTCCACGACACACTATGCCTTATGTTGTATCAGTGGAAAGTATTAAACTGTTGTTAAGAGCCATCTGAAGGGAGAACAAACTAATGTCCCACACTGGAATAATCTGATAACAACATACAATGACACACTTATTGTTGTGGTGATTATACTTAGGAATTTGCATCTCATTACATAGAAATGTCAGGGACAGAGTAGATACTGTCTGTGAAAGAAAAAAAACAAGCCAAGGAGAAAAAAAGAGAAAAGAACCATATATGGCAAAGATGACGCCTGGCAACCGGTTCAGCCTTCAGCCCAATTTTCCATGACACACACGTGACTCTGAATGCAAGACGGCATAGCTGCAAGAGAGCGAGCAAGTATTCTCACACGTCACAGTGAGAGCAAAATGTAGACGTAAGATCTGACAGAGCTCACAGGGAAGCCATTAAACCAACACATACACCCTCCACATAGTAATAACAAAGAACAACGGTGCTTTAACTTAGCTGTACCAGGACAAAACAGGCCGGTTAACAGCCCTACTTATCACAAACCGCAAGCCAGTATCATCCTGTTTGTTTCAACAGCGAGGCTGCAGCTCCTTAGGTTGCTCGCTTCCTGGTTTTAACTATTAAAACCTAGGATATTACACTTTTGTTTGACCTGTAGAGGTCATTGCTGCAACTAGAACTTAAAATGACTGCAATATGTAGAAAATGTGATGCTTTTGTTACTTCACGCCAATACGCTGACTCAAATTCATGTCTCAATAAAGGATGTGTGAAGCAGAAACTCATCACAATAGCTTTTATGATAATGTGCAGAACATTTTTGTTTTCTTGTTGATGGTACAAATAAAACCTTTGCAGATCTAACTTCAGGGTCCAGTTAGTGCTAAAAGGTTTTACCGTAAAAAATAACAGACAGGTTAGTCATTTTAACAAGGTCAATGCATAAACAATATTATTAGAACTAGTAAGACAAGTCTAAAGAGCTTCACTAAAAATACCAGTCTACTCGTTTCGATGTGTTACATAAAACTACTAAAATATATATTATGTATTGTTATTTCCCTGCTTTTTTTTTTAAACAAATAGGCATGTTTAAAAATTCCATCTGTTAAATGTAGTTGAGGAAACGTGCAGCCAGCTGAGAGACAGTGTGCAGCAACAGCTGGGAGAGGGAGCCTAAATACTCAGAGTAAACTCTGGGGCTCTTTTCCAGCATCTCATTAAACAGACTTGAGACTTTATGTTCATTTTGTTTCTGTTTAATTAACTTATCAAGCTAACTAGACATTTGTTTGTCTATAATTATTGAGTAAAACATTTGTGTTTACAACTTTGTCATGTTGAAAAGAGAAAAAAATTTTTTGACACGAAAAAGAAAACAATTACAGACAATTTGTTTGTGTAGACCTGGTACACTGTTAAGAGTCCCCGACTCATTTTTATTCCTATTGTTTTAGTTTGTAGCAAGCGTTTAAAGACACAAATCTGTTTCGTAGTAAAACAGCTACCACAAACGTAGACCTTCAAATTAATTTGTGTTGGCTAACAAACTCTTTTCGAGGAAAAACAAATACCCTGATGACGGTGGACCGCCCATTGTGGAAAAAATATCGCAGGTTACAAAATTAAATAAGTGTAACCTCAACCGCAAAGTTGGATGAACAACAAAGTACAAAACTCATCTTTAAACCACGTGAGGAAGCCTGGATATTCAAGATTCCTGTGCCTGAGATGCCACCGCTGGTAGAAACATCCTGTTTTTAGAACATTCCAAACATGTCTAATCAACAGAGCATCAAAGCTTCCTGACAACAGAAAAAGGGAAAACAAATCTCAACTTCCTCGATGGAAACTTCTACTTACATCTCATGTTTGAAGCTGAGCCAACAGCAAGTCTCTGTTGTTTCGTTCCTTCCCTCATAGATTGTGTACAGTTATTTTAGAAGCCAAGCTGGCAGCCGTAGCTGACTGGCAGATTAAAATGTACCATCTCAGATGATAAATGGCCCATTGGTGAGCTCATCCAAGCCAAGCGATTCTGAGCCATGTTGGTGTTGAAGAATACGGAGATGGGGGAGGTGGAAATGAGAGCCAATTTCCTCCCATTTAAGTCAAGTGTTTTAGAGTCATTTGTTGTTGTCTGGGGAGTATGAATCAAGCAGTTCAACTACTGAAACTCAGAGACATATGACCTTAGCTCTACTTTATTGCTCCTTTAATTTTTAACCAAAAGCCAACACACTGAGACTGCAAGGAAAAACTCCTGAAGAACAAATACCTTGATTTTTATCAAGCGCTTAAAAATATCATGTCCTACACAAAAAGTTATTTTGTAAGGTAATAAAATTATTTTTATTTCTATAAGGTATGTTTGTTTGTAAATGTAAAGTTTAATAGCGGCTGAATTTAAAAGGACACCAGCTTCTTTGTTTTGGTAACAAATCCGACCCAAACATCTTGGATTAGAGTTTTTACTACAGACGTTTGATTAGTTAATCGATATGATTCAGAAAACGGCAAAGCTGATATATTTAAAAGGGTTTCGTTATCAGGGAATTAATAGCTAAGAATTGCCATAAGACTTGTTGAGGAAGTTTGTGTCGGAACAAGGATTTACCTCTGGATCCAGCTTTTCCTACAATAGTAACATCGCTAACGCCTAATGCAAACCTGCTGTCAGGTTGAACGTCTTAGGCCTGAGGCAGTTGTTGCAAATGGCCAATATCTTGGCTGTAATTGTTCGCATACTTTCCTGACAAACCAAAACACAGAGGATAAACCAGGGGAGCAAAATTATCTTAATGACTAGTTAGAATCTAACTAATTTAGTCAGTCAGTCAGTAACTGACTGACTGACTAATTTAGTCAAATAAGTACACTTTAATTTTTTTTAAGTTATCTAAATGAATCATAAGCAAATTGTTAACAATTGCACTGGTTGGATTCCGACAGCTGGATCATTCGGGGTTGGAACCAGACCTTGACATGAAGTGTTTCCACATCCCTGACTAAGAAAGGTGTGCCTGTTGAGTTGTGTTTCTTTACAAAGAGGAAATGCTCTGAAGGTTTTGAAATTTGAGGTATCGGATGTTTTACAGTGCATGTGGCCAGCATACACTAGTTTGCATCTTGTTACACCGTGTGCAGGGTTCTAGTTGCACCTATTTTCTTTAATGGAGGGGTTGCTAAGGTGCACACTGTAAATATAAACTGGTGGTAGGTGGAAAGTTGTGCAACTTTTACAGTGCTGTTATGGCAACTGGAAGGCATGTTCTTAACTCGCTTTATGTGAATTTAAGGGAGAAAGGCTACGACGTAAAAACAGCAACAGTCATATGCTTCACTCTGAAGGACACTTACCCCTGTACCATCTCCTGCGCTGCACAGAGACCGGGCCGGGGACAGGCTGGACTCAATGTCGCTGCCGGTGAAGTCGTCCTCGGACTCCTCAAAGGAGGAGGCTGAGGACAGGCCTATGGATGAGGAGGTGGAAAGCTTCCTGGGGGAGCGCATCAGAGCAGGGGAGCCACCGCAGCCGCTGTCGGAGCAGGGGGACTCGTCATCTGCCGGAGGATCCAAACAGGGGGTCTGGTCGCTCTGCAGGGCCGTGGTCCCCTGAGAGCGGCTCGGGCTTGGGTCTCTTGTTATGATTAGTTTCGGTATCGTTCCAGGAAAAGTTTGTCTTGATGGGCTTTGGGTGATCTGATCAGGGTGCTTTATGCTTCCAGATTCTGCTAGAAACCCGTTGTTCTGATCCCCTGTGGTAGATTCAGTTTGGGTCAGTTCACCTTTAATGCGATCGTTCAGTTTCGAGAGCCCACCATCCAAATCCCGATCCGAGGGCGAGCAGGACGAAGTCCGTTCAGTGTCCGGGTCAGAGGTAAACAGGGGGTGTAAACTCAGATCAGTCCTGAACCCAGACATAAAGCGATTTTGATCGTTTCCTTCCACTCGCTGATCTTCCATGGCCCTGGCTGGGGGATCCGAGGCATCGTCTTCACGCACGCAGGGTCTAGGCACCGTGCAGCCCGTACAGCTAACTTCACCGCTCCGTGTTTCCAAGCATGACGCATCGGATGAACCAGCCTTTTCCTCTCGGCTCACGGTGAGCTGGACCGCTTCGACATCATCACCGAGACCAGGCAATATCTCAAAAACACCAGTGTCTGCCTGGTACTCCCCGCTAACCGACACAGTCTCGTCTCTGGGCAACTTTCCTGCTCTGTGGCCGCGATGCGCGGCTAGATCAGCGGTCTCGTTTCCGTAACCTAAATCCCCCTCGGTTTGGCTGGAGTATCGTTTTCTCCTTCCCAAACAGGACAGTACTTTGTTTCTCATCGGATTCCTGCTCAGCTGCTCGCTCCGTGGCTTCCTTTTGCTCCTAAATCTGGAGATACTGAGTCGATGAGGTGTGTCGTTTGATTTCCACTTCGCCCCGCCTGGGGTGGCGGTGCTGTGCGACAGATGAGAGCGCGTTTGGCCCATCCCGCATGCCGTAGTAGTAGCAGTGGCCCAGACACACCCTCAACTTGTAATCAGAAAAATACAACTCGGAGCGCAGTACTTTAGTAGGCCATTAATCACCAAATCCATGTAATAAGACTGGAAATTCTCGATGATCCACACCTTTTCATTCAAACTGGGACTGGTCAAATCTGCGAAGAAAGATACATAAATATCATTTAGTAAACGTCAAAGAGGCTGATATTTTTATCACTTTAATCACATTTGTCAAATACCAAAATCATGTTCAAATCAGCTAGGATAACGCATGGCCCTCAATTTATATGGAAACTGAAACACTGTAAGCAAAAAAAAAAAAAAAGAAAAATCACAAGTCTTATTTTATTTATATTTAGACATTCCTAAGAAATAATGACCTTCAATGAATGTTGTCTTTTTAGGTTTTAGAACAATGTCAGTTAAATGACAAGCAGTTATCCTTTATTACAAAAACAAAATGTTCCACCTTAACACAAAAAGACTTTCAAACTACATTTTTTCAAAATAAAAAAAAGGTACAACTCAAATTAGAATAAAAAAGTTAATTTATTTCAGTAATTAATTTTCTAAAAATATAGATTCATCACATGCACACACTGACATATTTAAAGCTTTTGTGTTTTGTTTTTAATGATTATGGCTGACAACTAAAAATTCAGTTTTTCAGATAATTAAAATATGTAAAAACTGAAAAGTAGGATTTGTAATTTCAGAAATGTTTTGCTACGGTTAACACAATCATGAACAAGACTACTGACTTGATAGTTGTCCCGCAGACAGTCACTGACAAACACACAAGGTGGGTCAGCCCCAAGTTGGCTTCTCTGCACCCTAGCCTATCAATGGAAAGTTGAGTGGAAGGAAAAACATGCGACAGGAATAATGTGCACAAGCAACAAGGTTAACCATAGACTTAAGAGTGCAAAAAAAAGCCCATTCAAGAGTTTGGTGGAAATTTAAAGGCACAGACCGCGACTGGAGTAAGTGTTTAAAGAGCCACCACTATTCCTAAACCAGTGTGAGCATCAGAATCAGCCTAGTGGTCCAGAGTTTGCCTTTAAGATGAAAGTACATTTTGAATTTCATTTAGAAATCAAGGCCCTAGAGGCTGGATGAAGAGGCACGGAATCCAAGTTGCTTGAGGTCCGCTCTAAAGTTTTTACAGGCAGACTTGGGAGCCATATCACCTGCTTCTGTTGATTCACAGTGTTATATCGTACCCAAAGCTTCCCTCTGCTGATGAGCTTCATGGAGATGCTGATTTCATCTTCTAGCAAAACTTGGCACCTGCCCACACTGCCAAAAGCACCAATACCTGCTTTATTGACCATGGTATCACTGTGCTTGATTGGCAAAGTGGCCTTTATATAACTACATACAACAAAGGCCCTAAACTATCATTGAGTCCATATACTGTAAAGTACATGGACATATTTTTCACTAGACTGACATTTTCTAGAAATCATTTTTATTACATCTGTTTTTTCAGGGTTGGTTTATCTGTCTGTTTGCAAAATATCTCAAAAGGTTATGAATGGATTTGAATGAAATGTTCAGATAAGGTGCGCATTAGGACAAGGAACAGATGATTAGATTTTATGGTGATAAGTGCATTGGAGGAGCTCTGTGCTCTCTGACTGCTTTTCATAGTTGGCATTATGTAATATTCAAATTTTATTAGAAACTGAATTTTGGGTTTTTAATTCAATAAAAGCCACATTCATCTAAATATTCAGAAATAAACCCCTAAAATATTTCACTGCATGCCCAATAAATACATAATATACAGCTTACATCATTTAAATTGAATTACTGAAATAAAATAACTTCTTGATGCCATTCCAATTTATTGATAACATTGAACTCAATCATATTGATTATGTTTCTTCATTGCAAACTTAAAGGCCTGCAACAACATCTAGGACTAAAACTGTGCAATGGAATCAAAGCAAATACCATTTAATGAATTCACAGCAAAATATCACAGTTGATCATATAAACATTGATTAAAAAAATAAATAAAAAAAAATCCTACAATTTCATCCTCAGTTTAAGCTGAATTAGTTTACTACTGCTCACCTGTGTCTGGACACAAGCCGCAGCCCTTCATTGACATATATGGTGTTTTGTTTTTTTTTGTTTTTTTTTTAAAAGGTCCACAAAGAGTGCAAACCACCCTTTTATTTAGATAGCAGGATTTCAATATTTACCAAGTAGGATTTCACCATTTGACTAAGAAGATATAAAGACATTTAAATCATTTCACAGACAACATATCCTGAAGTCTAAAAAACTTAGTAAAGGGACTTAGTCAAGATACTCACCCTGTTTGGACTTAAAAGACAGCATACTTTCTGATCAGTCAGTGACTAACCACAGAAGAATCGTCGGCCCAATAAATTGGGCCAATATTTGCTAGTAATTAAGTGAATGTTTGTCATTCATTAAGTATCAGCGGCCTCAACGGCGCATGCCTTGCCAGTGACTAGGGAAACCTGTCTGTGAGCAGGACTGTGTTGCTAGGCTTTTGTAGATGTGTCAAAAAGATGACCCTACACATCTGTGTCAAACAAACAGCTACAGGAATAACCCCAGAGGACGGACAGTCAGTCTCTGTATGGTACGAGATTAAATTCAGTTAGTTGTAGATCAAAGAGTTCGACCCAGCAGCGGCTCTCAGAGCAGCAACTCCGATGTTATCGTCTGTACTGAAGAAGCCTAGTAAAAAGACTTTCATGGCAAAAGAAAATGGAAAATGTACTGATCCCAAGTGTAAAAAAAGAGAGCTGGCTCATCAGCCGGATAAAAATAATTGCAGAACCTATCAGCTATGGGCTGCCCTGATTTTTAAATTTCAGAAGTGGCCTTAGAAAGATCAATAGGGCACTACCTGTAGTTGTGACTAAGTGATAGTTGCCAGATTAAATAACGTTTTGGGCGTTTGAACTTTGGACATTTTGAACTGAGTATAAAGGACACATTATTGCATCATGGACCCTGTGTGTCGACCTGAATTTCCACAAGACACGGACTGTTATGGTTTAGGTACCTTGATGTGAGCCAGTGTTTCTGAGTTAATTGTTGGTTGTCAATCATACTAAATTACTCCCACTGGTGTCTAATAACCAAACTTTCTTGAGTCAGACGTAAAAGCTGACATTTGTAGCTGCCTTTCTCCTCTATTTTTCTTGTACTGGATTATTGCACATTCATCCCTGGATTCTGTGTTAAAGTTTACATGTCACAATGTTTAAATAAAAGCCCTCAACTTCCTACTCCTTTACAATTGGTTTCATTCTGTTAATTATTTACTTGTGTACGTAGCATTTCAAACCTGTTGACTACAATTAAGCTCATTACCCTGCAACTGAACAGATTTTTAGGATTTAATCCAAGACATCACTTGGATTAAATCCTAAAAATAATGTGACTTTAACTGCAGAATTATTACCAAACTAATGAATAAATACCTTTACATACTGTCTTTTGTAAATATTGTCCATTTTTTAAACTTTTCGAACGATACAGTGCATTTGAAAACAAAGGAAAAATAATTAGGACTTCTTGAATGACAAAACAAGTGAACAATGAACTTTAAACCAAAGTTATAACCTTTTTTGTGCTGCCTAGATAGGGCAGGTATCATTGGAACGTTCCTTACCTGTCCTATTCCAGCAATTCCAGTCATTCAGACATGGAAGCATTATTTCGTAACTACCGCTTCTTCAACTAATCGAGGTTGAAAACCTGGTTGAGCTTAATAATTGGTTAGATTGAAGCAGTTAAATACCTACAGTGCCTTGCAAATTCTATACTGCTCGAACTTTTTCTGTGTCATACCCACACAAAGTAGCACATACTTGTAAAGTGGAGAAAAGAAATAACATGATTTTCAAACAAATAAACATATGGAAAGCCTCCTTATTACCCCTAAATAAAATCCAGTGCAGCAGATCGCTTTCCGAGGTCATAAAATCTGTAAACAGAGTTTACCTGTGTGTAATTTAGTCTCAGCATTAATAGAGCTGTTCTGTGAACGCCTCCAAGGTTTGTTGGAGAACATCAGTCAACAAACAGTATTATGGAGACCAAGGAGCACAGCAGGCCAGGGGACAAGGTGTGGTGATGTTAGGTTATCTAACAATATCCCAAGCCTCAAACATCATAGAAGAGTGGCAAGAAGAAAGTCATTCTTAAAAATAAACCATAAGACATCACGTCTGAAGTTTGTTACAAGCCATGTAGAAGATGATACAAACAGGAAGTTGCTCCAGTCAGGTGAGTTTAAAACTGAACATGTAAAACATTGTGTGGCAAACACACCATTTCCAGGGTGAAACATGGTGGCAGCAGAAGCTGTTCTTCAGCAGGGACAGGGAAGCTGGTGAGAGCTGACAGGAAGCTGGATGGAGCTAAACCCAGGACAATCCTGTATGAAAACCAATTAGAGGCTGGAAGATTTAAAACTGTGGTTGAGGTTCAGATTCCTGCAGGACAACAACCCCAAACATACAGCCAGAGATACATTGAGATGATTTAGAGTAGAGCTAGAAGTTGTTGGACACCGTCTCTCGAGGACTTGAGTTTGACATCCCTGGTTTAGATTACAGCACTTTGATGTGTTAGAATGACCCAAAGTCCAGACCTAAGTTTAATGAGAACCTGGTGCAACACTTGGAAACTGATGTTTCATAGACACTCTCCATGTAATTTGAATATGCTTGAGCTAGTTTACAGAGGGGAATAGGCAAAAAATATATCTCTAGTTGTGTAAAGCTGGTAGAAACATATCTCAAAAGGCTTTTGAAACCCATCTCTCATTTTCCAACCATTTTCCAAATATTTTTCACTCTCTGTTGGTTAACCACACCAAATCCCCCAAAAAATACATTAAAGTTTGTGTTTGTAATATGCCGAAATATAATAAAAGTATAAGATGTATAAATGCTTTTGCTAGCACCAACATAATTTACAGTTTATTGTATATTACTCTAGGGTTACTCATTTTTGATCTCAGTGAGAAACAATGTAATTTACAGATGCAGAATATATAACTTGTAAATTCTTTTTAACTTTGAGGTTAATTTTTAATTGCCAATAAACACAAGGAATATAATATTCTACACAATACAAAAAAGATTTTGTTTTTGCAAGACTAAGTGTGAAATTACAAAATCCAACATTGCTATGGTCCAATAAAAAGACCAGTTTGGCAGTATGAAGGGTTTTGTGCATTGGACCGACTGAAGTAAGCAGCTGATGAATGTGATTCTGCTGTAATTTACTGTGACAGCAGCTCAGTCACACCGCTGTCAGCAGGAAAGCTCACAGAAAGGAAACGGGACAGGAAGCGTAACAATGGAAATACCAATTCAATGTGAAGCATGCACAAAAACACTCAACAGCAATATTGTGTAATATTTAAAACTAATAATAATCTCACAAAATGACTCACACCTCTGAAGGAATTCACCTTGTTTAGGTGGGGTATCAGACTTAAAGTTGAAACCATGAGAATTTCTCCTATCTTTCCCACTCATTTCGCCCTTCAGATTAGCAACAGAATGACAGGTTTTCAGCCCCAATGAGCAATACTTAATAAAGGACACCTGTCATCTTCCTCATCTAGTTTTACTAATGCAAGATGATGAATTATGTCTTGCTGACATGGACTGAATGTACTCATGGAGCCATCCACACCCACTAAAACAGTGACAAACACTTTATGGGAAGTTGGGTATTTCAAAACAAACCCATATAAACCACACAAAAAATTGGCTAAGCAGCAAGAACAGTAAAGGGAAGCTGAATTCACCAAGTAAGACCATAGAGTTTTATTGACATTCTTTTACTTGTCACATATTTGTTCAATCAGCCACTCCTCCTATGTAAAGGCCTTAAGAGAGATTTATTTGTTCAAACACGGTGTTTGCAATAAATTATGAATTTATTGTAGTGCACTAAAGTAAAACCTCAAAATTGTTCCACATGAAAGAATTAGGTAAGCCTTTTACAACTGAATTGGGGGGGGGGGTGATGTTTTACCTAAAAAGCAAACTTGTTATTGATCATGAATGTGCATCAACCAGATTAAAGACAACATGGACCCAAAACACACAGCAATATGGAATATATGGAAACTTACCTAACAGATGCCCCTCTGTTGGCTCCGTGAAGCAGCTGTTTAAAAAGCTGCCGCTGAATACGGAGGTTTAACTCGCACAGGCAACGGTGTCAAGACGATGTTTTTGCGGCTTCTCTGTTCTGCGATTCACAGAGAAATGCTGATGAGTTTAGTATCAACAGCATGTGGTTAAAGGGAGGAAAAAAGGCACAGAGGAAGTGTTAAAGCAAACGAGGGCAGGTCTAACCGACGCCCTCGCTCTGTAATCTGGAGTCAGTAATTAGCCCAAAATGCTGTTAACAATCGTTAACTTAACGCCCAGCTCCTTTTAAATGCAATGTTTGTTATACATTTAATGCCTACGAAGTTAACTGAACAGAAGACAACTAAGACATTATTTTAAAACCGGAATAGCAAACCTGCAGGCTTAACAGTTCAAGAGAAATGGCATTAAAAACCTTTAAGAGTTACTAGAAGTAGCTTATCAGCATATTGAATGGTGCTGCCTTTAAGTGTTACCTGTTATTTGGGTTTTCTGTTTTAAGGCTAAATCGAAATTACAGCTAAGGGTAATAATAATTGTCAATGATTTTGAGTTTGAATAAAAAAATAACAACATTATTTACAATAGTTTCTCAAACTCACAGTTGTGACAAAATTCAAAAACCAATTCCGACTAAACCTTTTCACAGAAAGCGTAATAAGACTTTCCCAGGTAACATTGGAACGTTTGCTTCGTTGCCCCACGTAGAAATGATGCGTCAGCGCGTCCGCCATGTTGTGAGTGGCAAGCACGCCTAGATGAAGTTAAATTTTAAACTGATTTCAGAATGAAAGAACCACTAAAATTTACTTTCAGCTACTTTTCATATGTTTTTATATATGGTTCCACGTGTGTCTTTAATAAAATGAACAATAGATATTGAAATATATTTAATTTAGTACTAGTATTGGTGATCACAAGAAAAAAAACTAATCAAATTTGATAGAACAAATGTGAAACACCCCTCCTTGAACCGCCACCTTAACGTGGTGGAGGGGTTTGAGTGTTCAAATGATCCTAGAGGCTATGTTGTCTGGGGCTTAAATGCCCCTGGTAGGGTCTCCCATGGCAAACAGGCTCTAGGTGATGGGGCAGACAAAGAGCGGTTCAAGAATCCTTTATGAGGACCACTAAATCGAGGCACGTGACGTCGCCCAGTACGGCGGAGCCGGGGTCCCACCCTGAAGCCAGGCCTGGGGTCGGGACTCGTCGGAGAGCGCCTGGTGGCCGGGTTGCTCCTCGCGGGACCCGGCCGGGCCAAGCCCGAACGAGAGACGCGAGGCCATCCCCCAGTGGGCCCACCACCTGCAGGGGGAACCGTGAGGGACCGGTGCAAAGAGGATTGGGTAGCGGACGAAGGTGGAGACCTCAGTGGCCCGATCCCCGGATGCTTAGGCTGGCTCTAGGGACGTGGAATGTTACCTCACTGGAGGGGAAACAGCCTGAGCTTGTGCGGGAGGTCGAGAGATATCGACTAGAAATAGTCGGGCTCACCTCCACGCACAGCGTGGGCTCTGGAACCCATCTCCTTGAGAGGGGCTGGACTCTCTTCTAATCTGGAGTGGCTCACGGGGAGAGGCGGCGGGCTGCGGTGGGTTTGCTTGTTGCCCCCCAGCTCAGCCGTCTTGTGTTGGGGTTTACCCCGGTGGATGAGAGGGTCGGATCCCTGCGCCTTCGGGTCGGGGATAGGTCTCTGACTGTCGTTTCGGCCTACGGGCCGAGCGGTAGTGCGGAGTACCCGGCCTTCTTGGTGTCCCTGTCGGGGGTGCTGGATAGTGCCCCTCCCGGGGACTCCATTATTCTGCTGGGGGACTTCAACGCCCACGTGGGAAACGACAGTGACACCTGGAGAGGCATGATCGGGAGGAATGGCCTCCCCGATCTGAATCCGAGTGGTGTTTTGTTATTGGAGTTCTGTGCTAGTCACGGATTGTCCATAATGAACACCATATTCAAGCATAAGGGTGTTCATCAGTGCACTTGGCACCAGGACACCCTAGGCAGGAGGTCAATGATCGACTTTGTTGGCCGCATGTTTTGGACACTCGGGTGAAGAGAGGGGCTGAGCTGTCCACTGATCACCACCTGGTGGTGAGTTGGATCCGCTGGAGGAGGAGAAAGCCGGACAGACTTGGCAGGCCCAAGCGCATAGTGAGGGTCTGCAGGGAATGCCTGGCGGACGCCTCGGCCAGGGATGTATTCAACTCCCACCTCCGGGAGAGCTTTGACCAGATTCCGGGGGATGTTGAAGACATAGAGTCCGAGTGGACCATGTTCTCCGCATCTATTGTCGATGCTGCTGCCTGTAGCTGCGGCCGTAAGGTCTGTGGTGCCTGTCGCGGCGGCAATCCCAGAACCCGGTGGTGGACACCGGCAGTAAGGGATGCTGTCAAGCTGAAGAAGGAGTTCTATCGGCTGTGGTTGGCTTTTGGGACTCCTGAGGCGGCTGACGGGTACCGTGAGGCCAAGCGTGCTGCGGCCCGAGCTGTGGCAGAGGCAAAAACTCGGGCCTGGGAGGAGTTCAGTGAGGCCATGGAGAAGGACTACCGGTCGGCCTCGAAGCGATTCTGGCAAACCGTCCGGCGCCTCAGGAGGGGGAAGCAGTGCTTCGCCAACACTGTTTATAGTGGGGGTGGGAGGCTGCTGACCTCGACTGGGGACATTATCGGGCGGTGGAAGGAGTACTTCGAGGATCTCCTCAATCCTGCCATCACGCATTCCCTGGTGGAAACAGAGGCTGGGGACTCGGGGTTGGACTTTTTCATCACGCAGGCTGAAGTCACCGAGGTGGTTAAAAAGCTCCGCGGTGGCAAGGCTTCGGGTGTGGATGAGATCCGCCCTGAGTACCTCAAATCTCTGGATGTTGTGGGGCTGTCATGGTTGACACGCCTCTTCAAGATTGCATGGCGGTCGGGGACAGTACCTCTGGACTGGCAGACCGGGGTGGTGGTCCCCCTTCATAAGAAGGGGGACCGGAGGGTGTGTTCCAACTACAGGGGGATCACACTCCTCATCCTCCCTGGTAAGGCCTACGCCAGGGTATTGGAGAGGAGAGTCCGGCTGACAGTCGAACCTCGGCTTCAGGAGGAGCAGTGTGGTTTTCGTCCCGGCCGTGGAACACTGGACCAGCTCTATACCCTCTACAGGGTACTCAAGGGTTCATGGGAGTTTGCCCAACCAGTCCACATGTGTTTTGTGGACCTGTAGAAGGCATCGACTGTGTCCCTCGTGATGCCCTGTGGAGGGTGCTCCAGGAGTATGGAATCGGGGGCCCTTTATTAGGGGCCATCCGGTCCCTGTACGAGCGGAGCAGGAGTTTGGTCCGCATTGCCGGCACTAAGTCGGACCTGTTCCCGGTGCATGTTGGACTCCGGCAGGGCTGCCCTTTGTCACCGGTCCTGTTCATAACTTTTATGGACAGGATTTCTAGACACAGCCAAGGGCCGGAGGGGGTCTGGTTTGGGGACCAGTGGATTTCGTCTCTTCTTTTTGCAGATGACGTGGTCCTGCTGGCCCCCTCTAGCCAAGACCTACAGCATGCGCTGGGGCGGTTCGCAGCCGAGTGTGAAGCGGCTGGGATGAAGATCAGCTCCTCCAAGTCAGAGGCCATGGTACTCGACCGGAAAAGGGTGGCTTGTCCTCTTCAGGTTGGAGGGGAGTTCCTGCCTCAAATGGAGGAGTTCAAGTATCTCGGGGTCTTGTTCACGAGTGAGGGAAGAATGGAGCGGGAGATCGACAGACGGATCGGTGCGGCTGCAGCAGTAATGGGGGCGCTGTGCCGGTCCGTTGTGGTGAAGAGAGAGCTGAGCCGAAAAGCGAAGCTCTCGATTTACCGGTCGGTGTATGTTCCTACCCCCACCTATGGCCATGAACTTTGGGTCATGACCGAAAGAACGAGATCCCGGATACAAGCAGCTGAAATGAGCTTCCTCCGTAGGGTGGCCGGGCACTCCCTTAGAGATAGGGTGAGGAGCTCGGCCATTCGGGAGGGGCTCGGAGTAGAGCCGCTGCTCCTCCACATCGAGAGGAGCTAGTTGAGGTGGCTCGGGCATCTATACCGGATGCCTCCTGGACGCCTTCCTCGGGAGGTGTTCCAGGCACGTCCCACCGGGAGGAGGCCCAGGGGACGGCCCAGGACACGCTGGAGGGACTATGTCTCTCGGCTGGCCTGGGAACGCCTTGGGGTCTCCCCGGAGGAGCTGGAGGAGGTGTCTGGGGAGAGGGACATCTGGGTGTCTCTGCTGAGTCTGCTGCCCCCGCGACCCGGTTCCGGATAAGCGGAAGACGACGAGTACGAGTACGAGTGCAAATGTGAAACACGGTGTCTGTAAAATTCTATAGATTTTTACCTTAATTTACCTCTAAAACAATGCCAAACCACTTACTTTAATTTTGCTTTAGTTATAATTACTAAACCATACAGTTAAAGTTGTTTTGGTTAGTCAATATTTTTCTTCAGATGGAAGTTTCCATGAACATTGGTTAAAGGTTACTGGGAACATTTTGCCGTAACCTTCAGCAAATGTTTCCTGAACATTACAGCAAACGTACTACAAACACTGGCTTTAGGTTGCTAGGAACCTTTGCAGTAACCGTTAGTAAACGTTCTCTGAACATTGGCACCAAGCTATTAGGAACTTTGCAGATATTAAACATTTCCAGTGGCTACGTTGCAGCAAAGGTTCATGGAACAATAACTACAGATCACTTTGAGGTAATCTTCAATGAACTCAAACACTGACTAACGGCTACTGGGGCCATTGCATTTACTTTCACTAAACATTCCCCAAATATTAGCTAAAGGGTACAGTGAACTTTCCAGGAACCTTCAGTGAATGTTCCCGAACATTGCAGGTAATGTTCGTTGAGCATTTGCTAAAGGATACTGAGAACTTTGCAGTAACATTTATAAAACGTTCCTCTAACCTTAATAAGTCAACCTTACTTTCCTCATTTGTCCAGAAATTGAGTCACATAGAAAGTAAAATATTAAAGAATAATGTAAGCAGCAAAATTATTGTCTTAAGAAATAATTTGAAGTAATGTGTGGCGGCCCTAAAGCAGAAAATTTTTGTTTACATGCATTAAACCGATAATTTAGAAGTTTGTGCTTTAATATTCTTTACTCTTGTCCTTAAAACGGAGTACACCTGGTTTAAAATCTATCTCACCTGATTATTTTGCGAATGTAATTTGTTTTCAGTAGTAAAACATAAAGGCGTTTGTAATACATCTGGGCTTCCGTAGATACGGAAGTTGCGTTTCACAACTAGGCACCAGGATCCCGGCGTGACATTCACCGGGCAATCAGCAGAGTCGGGGTCGAGCATAAGTAGGATAACAACCACCCGGCCTGGACTCCACCGAACTGCCTTCAAAATGAGGGTACTGAAAGCGGGTCTGTGCTTGACTAGGAATCATCTGTTAGCACCGGGCAGCGTCACACTAAAAAAGGTAACCTGATTCTGACGACCGATTGAGCTCCAGTTTTCTATAAAAAGCTCTTAATATTGGTCCCATGTCCTTAGGTGCTTATTAACAGCTGTCGGACCTGCTCCTCTGAGATCTTCCCCAACGAGACAATCCGCAATATCGGCATCTCCGCTCACATCGACTCGGGGAAGACCACCCTTACCGAGAGGGTCCTCTACTACACGGGCAGGATAGCAGAGATTCATGAGGTGAGGGGTCAGGATGGGCTACGTTTTTACTGTTGTAAGATGCGACTGCGTAAATGAGCCGTTTTTCCTCTTTGTGGTGTTAAGGTGAAAGGGAAGGATGGTGTTGGGGCCACTATGGACTCCATGGAGCTGGAGAGACAGAGAGGCATCACCATCCAGTCAGCAGCTACATACACTATGTGGAAGAACCACAACATCAACATCATTGACACTCCAGGTACTGATCATACCCTTGGTCTGCATAATTTCCAGCACTTCACTGAGCCCAAGCTCAGTGAATACATTTCAACTTTCATTCACATCACAGATACTCAATTAGATTTAGATCAGGACTTTGACTAAGCCATTCTAATACATGAACATACTCTGATTCCGTTATGGCACTGATTGTATATTTAGGATTATTATCCTGCTGGAAAGATAGTTGTTTCAGTTTAGTTATCACATAATAAATCCTTTTTTTACTTAAAAAAGTAAAAATCTTCACCAGTTCTTTACCAGCTCTGCTGGTGAAAGAAAATATTGGCTGTCCTTCAAAAAGGTCCTGAACCATTGTTTACACTGGCATTTCAATTTTCCTAACCCTAACCCATGTATGCTGCTTAGGTCATGTGGATTTTACCATTGAGGTGGAGCGGGCTTTGCGAGTGCTGGACGGAGCGGTGCTGGTCCTGTGTGCAGTAGGAGGTGTCCAGTGTCAGACCATGACCGTGAACAGACAGATGAAGCGCTACAACGTCCCCTTCCTAACCTTCATCAACAAGCTCGACCGAATGGGAGCCAACCCCAGCCGGGCGCTGCAGCAGATGAGGTATGGGTCTTGCTAAAGTTCTTCTCAGTGGAAATATCCATGGAGATGAGTGAAAAAAATCTGGTACCTCTCGTCTTTTTCAAGCGACATTAACAACTTAAGCAGATAACCAGAAATGTAGGAATCAAGTGAATTAATGTTGAAACCCTGAGCACACTTTTAGTAAATCATGGGTGGTCTCACGCATTCCCGCTCCAACCAAGCAAGGGCTTCACTGTTTGCTTCAGGTTGGCTTGAGATAGAACAGCTCAAATACCTGGACTGTTGATGGCAATAGGTTTATTGCATTTCAGAGAAATGGCTTATTCTCTTTTTATCAGTGCCACCATCTCCAAACCACAGATCATAGCAGGCCTATTTACTGTCTTATAGATTTAATAGCTGCACACATAATGTTGTAGCTTTGTTTCTCTTTTAGATCTAAACTGAACCACAACGCAGCCTTTGTGAACATCCCGATGGGCCTGGAGGGAAACATGAGCGGCATCATTGACCTGGTAGAGGAGCGGAGCATGTACTTTGAAGGACTGTTTGGGTAGGGGACCCTACTGATTGCAGTACATTTTCCTGTAGAATTAAACCCATTTAGGTCTGCTTCTGTCTTACTGTTAGCTTCAAATTTGAAGTGTACACATTTCTGAACAGTTTCTTCTTCCCTGCAGTCAAAGCATCCGCTATGACGAGATTCCAGCAGATTTCCGTGCAGAAGCTGCAGACCGCAGGCAGGAGCTGGTGGAGTGTGTTTCTAACGCTGATGAAACCTTGGGGGAGATGTTCCTGGAAGAGAAGGTTCCTACCAAAGAGGATCTGAAGGTTAGTGACTTAAGAGGGTTAGGACTTTAGAGTTAGCCTCTTACACTGTAAAACCCCTCTGAAGTTTAGTTTTATTCTAAATCACAAATCTGGGCCTAGTGAGAAGCACATAGGTCTGAATAAATTAACACTTTGACAATTAGCATAACTTCTGTGCAGACTTGAAAACCTTGGAAAAGTACAGAATTTACCATCGGTGTTTAGTGTTGTTTGCCCCACTCAGGGAATGCTTTATAGAAGCACCTTTTGCAATTTCAGCTGCACGTCCTGTGGGCTATGCCTCTTCAAGCTTTGTACACCTAGTGACTGAAGTGTTTGTCCATTCTTCTTTGCAAAATAGATCAAACTCAGTCAGGTTGGGTTCACCACAGCATTTCAGTTGGAATCAGGTCTGGACTTTGACTGGGCCATTCTAACACATGAATATTCTTTGATCTATACCACAGGTGTCAAACTCCAGTCCTCGAGGGCCAGTGTCCTGCAACTTTTAGATCTGTCCCTCTGTCAACACACCTGAATCACATATTTAGGGAATTAGCAGAACTCTGTATAACTTGAGTGTATGAGGAGATAATTCAGTCCTTTGATTCAGGTGTGTTGGACCTGGGACAAATCAAAATGCTGCAGCACACCGGCCCTCGAGGACTGGAGTTCGACACCCCTGATCTAAACCATTCTATCGTCACTCTGGTTGTATGTTTAGAGTCATTATCCTGCTGGAAGGTGAACATTCCTGTATTTAGCTCCATTCATCTTCTCATCAGCTCTGACCAGCTACACTATCTTTTTTGGAAATAGGCTGACCAACGTACCTGTCCCTGGTGAAGAAAAGCATCCCTTAGTATGATGCTGCCTCCACCATGTTTCCCAGTGGGACGGTGTGTTCCAGGAGCTGTGTAGTGTTCTTTTCTTTGCTACACATGGTGTTTTGCATGTATGCCAGAAAGAAAAATTGTGGTCTCACCTGAACAGGCCAGCTTTGTGAAGGGCATAAATATTAGGTTTCTTTTGGATAGATTCTTCCAGCTGAGCTGTGGATCTCTGCAGCCCCTCCAGAGTTACCATAACTTTCTAGGGTGTTTCTCTGCCTCTGATGAATGCCTTCTTTGCATTGTACAACAGACTGCAAACATTTATTAAAAGGGTGCATTCAAGTTATAACCTGGTTTAAACCCCTTCTCCCTACATATGTATTTTTCTACACTTCACACGCATAATAATTAAAGTCAGTTTCATCTTAAATCTCTCACCTTGTTTCTCAGGCTGCAATCCGCAGAGCCACAGTACAGCGCCTCTTCAGCCCAGTGTTGGTGGGCACAGCGCTGAAGAACAAAGGCGTCCAGCCTCTCCTGGACGCTGTCCTGGATTACCTGCCGAACCCCAGTGAAGTCAAAAATTACGCAATCCTCAATGAAGAGTGAGTATTTTTAAAGGTTGTTAGATTAAAGTTCAGGTCAGAAACATTTGAGGTGTGGTTTTTAAGATGATTTTGAGAGACCCGTTTTATTTTTGATGCCTACAATTTGTTTTGATGTAAAAACATCTCGCTAGTTTCCAGGGTCTTTGAAACCTCTCGCCTTTAACTGCTGCCAGGCATCTTCTCGGCTGGGTGGCTCAAGTTTACGTTCTTTTTTTTAGGAATGATACCTTTTCATGCGACAGCTATATTCTATACTGTGTGTAAATTGGAAAACCCTCAGTTTTAACTGGATATTGCAGGTTTTGAGGAAATCAGTGCACATCAGGGGTTTGTGCTGTCAGTCAATAAAAAGGTTGGTTCTTAATAATATTGACCCTGGTCATTTTTGTTCTGTGACTGTGTGCAGGTAAATATAATGTATGCTTTTAAAATAATTTTCTTTTTAAAGAATCCAGCTTCCTCTCACAGTCCAAAAACATGATGGTTAGGTTAATTGGTCTCTCTAAATTGCCCTTAGGTGTGAATGAGTGTGTGCATGGTTGTTTGTCCTGTGTTGCCCTGCGATGGACTGGCGACCTGTCCAGAGTGTACCCTGCCTCTCGCCCATAGACTGCTGAAGATAGGCTTTTGAAAGATTTCAAAATTGTGTTAAAAAAAGGATTGGGGGTATTTTAAAAAGAAACTTTAACAAAATGGAAACTATTTAACAAAATATAAGAGTTTTGTCCTGCACATACACACTCTTTTTACCATTGATTTTCTTTTTCTTAATATTAGTGATTCAGCAGATAGGTCAAAGATTGAAATGGACCCGACCAGAGATTCCTCGAACCCTTACGTTGGTCTGGCCTTTAAACTAGAGGTATGTATTTTTTTATTATTTGTTTTTAACTGATTTCTTCCGTCTCTGTCTTTCTCGGAAGGCAGAGGTCCGTCACGCTTTGCTGTGTCTTGTGGTCGTTCTTGTTAACAGGCCGGGAGGTTCGGTCAGCTGACCTACATCCGGGTTTATCAGGGCTGTCTGAAGAAAGGAGAATACATCTACAACACGCGCACGGGAAAAAAAGTCAGAGTTCAGAGGCTCGTGCGCCTCCACGCCGATCAGATGGAGGTGAGGGCGAATCTCGCACCTACACGTTGTCACAGGTCATCGTTTAGTTCCATCTGCGGGTTGAAGATTAAAACTGGAGAAGTGCATGACTGGTCAGAGTGGTGAAGTTCCTCTTCTGGCTTTAGTCAAGTGTGCAGATATCAACCACACCCCCCGTGAAACCAGAATAACATGTTTCCATGCATCTTGCATTAAAACAAGACCCAAAGCTGTTAAACTGTATTTATTAATAAGTAATAAACTTAACTGACTAAATTTAACCTTGTTTCCTCTTTTTGGTCATACTTTGGAAGGATGTGGATGAGGTTTATGCAGGAGATATCTGCGCTCTGTTTGGGATCGACTGTGCTAGCGGGGACACCTTTACATCCAAGACGAGCGCTAACCTCTCCATGGTGAGTTGCTTGAATGTCCATGGTGATCAAACAGCAGGAAACCGATATTCGTCACACTTCTCAGCTCATTTGTTGACATCTGCTCACGCAGGAGTCCATTCACGTCCCAGAGCCCGTCATTTCCATGGCTATCAGGCCATCCAATAAGGTAAAAATGTTTTTAATCACGAACTGAAAAAAAGCCGTTAAACGTCTCCTCTAAATACTCATTTTTTTCCATTTTTACCAGAATGACCTGGACAAATTCTCTAAAGGCATCAATCGTTTCACCAGAGAGGACCCCACATTCAGAGTACACTATGACACAGAGAGCAAAGAAACCATCATCTCAGGCATGGGCGAGCTGCATCTTGAAATCTACTCCCAGGTACATCCTGATCATCCTCCAATCATTTTATAACTAAATATGATTTATTTATTTTTTCAGCTACTTATTATTTACTTTTGTTCCACATTGGTTGATAAGTTTTCAGGACTAACGTCTCTAAAACACTCTACAGACTTGGACAAGCAAGTTTTACTGTTATTACTCTTAATTGTTTCATCAATACTTTTTTTGTTGTTGGTGTGATTGATAAACTGGTTAGCACCTCTGGTTAATATTTTTAAAGCACCCCTAAATAAATTCTTGAATTGCAGCAGGATAATCCCACTGGAGAAGTAAGTCAGGTATCTCCAAAGCTCTCTGTTGGAGAACTGCAACAAAGAGTAGGATCTTGGGGTCATGAACTCTTTAAAATAACCATTAGACCCTATCTACATGCCAACCAGTTGATTGTAATTTTTTTCTTGGCTTGCCACCCAAACGCAAAGATTGGTTGCTAAACTCTGATCGGACTTTAACTGGAACTGTGTGCTGTGCTCAAATGAGACCAAGATTGACCTTTTCAGCAACAGACACCACAGGCAGGCATAAAGGATAACTAAGGGGAAAAGCACCTCATGCCCACAGTTAAATACAGTGGAGTATCTATGATCCTGTGGGCTGGTTTCTCTGCCCTGAAAGCCTTGTTAGAGTGGACCAGAGTATTTTAAATTAGGTAGCAGTAAATCTGAAATGGGTAGTCATTGGCTTAGCACAGTGTTGATCCAAATTAACACAGAAATGGTTCATCAAACACAAAAATCAACCTTCTAGTATTTTCTGACATGGGATCGATTTTCCCCAGGAAAGAAATTTACTCAAATTAATGGCTGTTTTTTTATTCAGCTGCAATAGAAAATTTATTTTAAGGTTTTTACTCATCTTTAACAGGCCAGCCAAAACCTCCGTCCACTTCTCTATTTACAGTTTCCATGACATGATTCACTGATTATTATGATGATATCTTGTTAATCCTGCTTGATTCTGTAAATCTGTGAGGCACAACAAATGTGAAGGGCACTCTGAAGTTGTATTGAATCCTAACCTGCTAGATGTTAATGCTGATTTTTCTGTATTCAAGAGGATGGAGAGAGAATACAACTGTCCCTGCGTGATGGGGAAACCCAAAGTGGCTTTCAGAGAGACAATCACCAGTCCTGTACCGTAAGTCTGTTTGCTAATCTCACGTAAGCAGTTTTAAGCACAAAAGAAACCTTTAAAAACTTTATTGAGTATAAATCCAGCTTTTGTGTATTTCAAGCCGTTTATGCTGCAGGAATAAACAGCAAATCTTGCTTCAGATCTTGCAGCATCATCCTGAACACAGAACAAAGAAATATCCGAGTACAAAGTGTTGCAACCTCAGATTGGGAAACAGCAGCAGATCAGTTGGTTTTTGGATGTTTTTCACTTTCATGAAGGTGAGGCAGCTGCTCCGTCTGCAGCACCTTAACGCCCTCTGCAGGGGACCAGGTGAACAGCAGTTTCCACTGAGGAATTTCCTGCAACAAACACAAACTTACATTAACCCAAAAACTTTATAAAACGCACAGTTTAGCTCAATGTTGGGGATCATAGATCTGATACCTATTTTGAATATCAAATTTTCACTTTTTGTAATATAGGGAAATGTTCAAATGTTTTATTATTGCAGCCAATCATGATTCAGTGAATACTGTTTGGGTTTACTATGAAAAGAACTGCACCCACTGGATTTTCAGCTGTATTTTTCAGCTTTTACTGCATGTGTTTACCTGAGACACCATTTCATGAAGCAGTACGTGACAGTCAAACTTCAGCTGATCATTTTCTGTTGCCTGTAGCAGAGGAGGAAACAGAAAACATGTTTAGTTCAGATGATGCAGGCTGGACAATAAAGGGCTGTAATTGCATTTCTGAAGCAGTTCAGACTCAGGCGGTGCATTTTCACATCAGGAACGCTTTTCAGGAATCAGGGTAATCTGGTGTTAACATGTTGGGTGTTTCCATGTTCTCCTGGTAAAAACAGGGCAGAAATGTAGCCCAGAAGTTAGTCATGTAGAGAAGAAGTACTTTAGGATTACCCTGAACCTTTGTGGTGGAGTTTTGTTGAATTTTCTCAGCATTACGTTGCAGTTATCCCAGTTTACACTCTTCTGTACCTCATATTTTTGTTAACTTGAAGTGGAATAGATTTGAAATCACAGATTTCTACTTTTGGTTGTTTTCGGAGACAGAAGGCGTGTTTCAGCCAGTGAAGACTGGAGCATTTTTTCCCCTCTGAACTTGCAGTTAAAACCAGATGTGTATTAGCTAAATGGCAAAATGAGATTCTTTTTATTTGAAGATATTATTGCTTTTTTCCAAGTCAGAGGTTTACACACACTAAGGTTTCCATGCCTTTAAACAATGTGAAAAAGCCCAAATGAGGATTTCATGGCTTTGTAAACTTCATTCACAATATTTGAGTTAAATGAAGGCAAGCCTGTGGATGTTCCCTAAGGCAGGGTCTCCCAAACATTTCAGCCTGTGACCCCCAAAATATTTACAATTATTTACTCTTTACAGAATGAAATAATTAAAATTTATTTTGTTATTTTAAAACTACATTTAATTTTAATTTCATCATTTAAAAAGTTGCATTACATTTTTAATGGGACATTTAATTATACATTTCATAGTTTAATACTATATTTAATTATTCAATCGTATATTAAAGAAATAAATGGTTCCTTTTAATTATTTAATGGCACATTTATTTAATCGTACACTTATTGAAAAAGGGACGTTCACATTTATTTCATGATATATTTGTGTAATTTTATCCCTTTTGGCCCTCAGGGGTCATATATTGACCTCAGGGGTCATATAGTGATTCTGAAAATTATCTGGAGGCTTCCCCACCGTTTTGTGACCCCCGGGGGGGGGCTTCTGACTCCAACTTTATATCTGTGTCCCAGATATAAACATGTTTTGAAGTGTTTGGCCATAATATCAATTTCTGTATTTAAAGAAAAAATGGGAAGCTTGCAAACCTGACACCATCATCCTTACTGTGAAGCACCAGCATTGTCAGTGTGTGGAGGTTTTACTGCAGGAGGCACTGGTGCCTTCACGAAATGGATGGCTTCCTGAGGAAGGAACATTATTTAAAAATATTGAAGCAGCATCTCCAGAGATCAGCTGGGACGTTTAAGGTTGGACCCAGACGGGTCTTTCAAATGGGAAACCGCCAAATTACTTACAAGTGGCTTAAGAAGCCCAAAGTCAATGGTTTAGAGTGACCATCATAAAGCTCCGAGCTCGGTCCTATAGATAATTTGTGGGCAGAGCTGAAGCGGTGTGTTATAAGTTATAGAAAGAAGATACAGCAAAAATAGCATCCATATAGTTTCTAACAGAAATACAGGTTTTATCTTAGCAGGGGGAGCCTCTCCTGCCCCCCTTTCTCCTCCTGAAAGCAGTGGGCTACTCTGGAAGAGAGACCCTATCACTGGCCCTGGAAATGTAAAGGACAAACAGTCCAGGGGAGATCGAGACAGATCTGTCCCAGAAACCTCCATGTGTGCAGACACTGCTTGTTTCTATTCCACTGCAAAAATGAAACAGAATAAGAGGTGAAGCAAGCCTACCAGCTGTGTGATGTTGGCCACCTGAGCCATGTTGTACAGAGTATTTTCTGTGGATTCAGTCAGCATGATGAAGCTGGAAGCCACAATGCTGAGGTGCCAGAAAGGAGTCATCTCTGGGTCCATGTTACCGTAGCTGTCTGCAAGACGTTTGCAAAGGATCTCATTGGTTAAACCAAACTCTTATCCTTTATATTTCATTCAGCGGTAATTATGAGCATTCTGCAGCATTTCTGTCATTGAACATACCAGGTAAGCGCTTTTCAGTGCGCAGGGTTTTATTGGTCTTGTACTGCTGGAATAAGGCCTCTTCTTCAGGCTTAACAGCAATCTTAAAGAGCTCCTCACATGAGGAGACCTGGACCTGAGGCGAGAGCTGCTTTTCTCCTCTTGGAAAGAAAACCTCGGCCGAACACTTCTTTTTTGCCTGAAAAGAAAAATCTTGTTTGGTTATCAAGAAATGAATGGGAGTAGACAGAGAGAAGGCGTCACCCTTCGTGTTACCAGTGGGTCAAAGGTTACACTACACACTTATTCATACAAATGTTCCTTTTGCAGGCAGGTCAATTCTCGGCAGGCCCGGTTAGACCTGTTTACTGTAATACCAGAGATTACACCAAATGTTTAATCTTTCTCAAGAGACCTTGGGAACAGAACACTGCTAACTTTTAAAAAGGGGAAGATAGATAAAAACCAGTATAATTACAGATGAAAAACATAAGATGGCAAAAATAATATTTCAGTATCTATTAAGGAATACATAAACATAGTACTGAAGAGAGTAGGCTGTATTTAAAAGTAGTGAGACACAGATCTAGAGATGCACCGACAAATTAATTGGTGACGGGCAACTTTGTCCACTTTTCAGCTCAGAATGGCTGTTCAGAAACTCCAAAGTTCCTACTATTTTCCATTCAGTGAATGCACCATATGTGAGTGCCTCTAAGCAGCAGTAATAGCAAGACTTTTGATGTGGAGGATAAAGTGAAGATTTAAAGTTAGTTGTTTTTTTTCAGTATCGGTAAGGTTTTTGAAAATAAAACCAGGGGTTGCACAGAAATGTAAAAGTATTTAATTTAAAAAAGTTAAGGGTTGTCACAAGGATTTCTTGTGGAAATAAAACAGTTTCAGTAGTGTTAGCCATGCTAACAACATTAAAAGCCAAAATAAGACATTAAACTATCATTTTGTATTTACAAATAATTTGAATAATTAATTAGCACATTTTAAATGCTGTTCTTGTATTTCATGTCATTCTTGAAGAGTATTCAGAATCAGCTATTATCAGAAGCAAAAAAACCAGAAGTTTTCCACAAAACTCTGATCTGTGCAGCTTTAGTAGAGCCCTTCATAAAACACAGTAGTTTTAATAAAATAAAGTTTCTCCTACATTGCTGATGATCTCGTGCACTGAAATCTCCAGCTGATACTTTCTCCCAGAGTCTGCCACATCCTGTTAGGGATATTTAAAGTGAGCCATGGTTGGATCAAATTGCACATAGTAAATGTAAGCCAATCAGGTGTAAAGCTGAGCCTGACCTCTGCGTTCGCACTGTAGACCCGCTCTAACCCAAACAGTTTGTAGGGGGAGCCGTAGTGGGTGTTGAGGTAGTGTTGGACCACCTTTGCGGCCCTCTGAGCGGGGTAGTGACTGGGATTCAGCTCACCTGTCGCCATCACATCCTCTTCAGCCTCCTCCACTGCTACTGCTTCTTTCTGTGCACAGCGAGAGAGGAAATGTAAACCTCTAATGGACTTTGACCCTCAGGTGTTAGCTGGGTGGGGCTCCTGTCTTTAGATTAGACACATTTACTCAGTCAAATAAACAGTAGAACAGATATCTAGGAACCAAAACAGTGAACCAAAAAGCTTCTCGCCTGGGCTTCAGTGCTGAATGTTTGGTTGCTTCAATCTTTTCTCTGTTCAGCCCTCCAACTCAGCTCCTCTCCCTGCAAATGAAATCATTACTTCCTGCTTTGACAGCAGAGCTCCTATAGGTCTACCCCTTTTTTAAAGAGACAGTACACTTTTCTGTTTCCAGATGCCCTACTTGCTCAAGATATTTACAGCACTCACAGTTAAAGCAACTTACATTTAAGCCCAACATTATTCATACCCAAGGCAGATTTAGATTTTTAAATTACCATCAACCATCAAGTTTCCTTCCCATCACCCTAATCTTTAGCTCCCTCCACAGATTCATTATCAGATTCAGTTCAGGACGCTACTTAAGCTGAATATTTCCAGTCAGAAGAAACATTTCAGCAAAAGTAAGAGATTACTTTAAACTTGAATCTGCCAGGGGTATTGAATACTTTTGAGCTTAACTGTATACATTTGCAGCTGAATAGATAATGGCATGCAATGTTTTACTGCAGGGTGAATGAAGAAACTTTTAAGTATTTCAATTTGATGGAGCTTCTGCACAAAACCAAGGAAAAAAACTTTACAAAATCCTATTAAATACAATCCAGTTCAACCAAAATAAATCCAGTTTATTAAATTCAAAAGAGTAATTCCCCTGAGAAAATAACTAAATAAAATCAGAATCTATTAAAAAATGAATTATTTAAAAAAATAGACCTTTGGATTATGCTGGGACTTCACCTTCGTTTTCACTGTTCATCATAGTGACTTTTGCCAGTTTTTGGTCAAAAGTTTCAGCCAAATGCAGTGACTTCCCAAAGTATGCAGCCTTGACCTTTTCACATTTCTTCTTAAATTTCAATCACAAACTTCAATTTATGTTCTGTGACAGACCAACACAAACTAATGCCTAATTATGAAGTGGAGGGAAAATATTGCATGGTTTAATTACACATATGAAAAGTGTGCCGTGCATTGGCATTCATTTATTTTGATAAAATTCAGTCAAATCAGTTGCCTATAAAACTCCCCCACTAATGAACAGAGTCCTCCTGGGTGTAATTTCATCTCAATAGAAATCCAGCCGCTCTGTGAAGGTTTTAAAGATTTATCAGAGAACGTATGTAAACCAAGAGCTAAATTAGGACCAAGGAACACAGCAGACAGGTCAGCGAGAAAGTTATGAAGAAGTTAATAATTTCTCAAGCTTTGCCGGTCTCATTTTCGCACATCCTACGAAAATGAGAAAAGTGGCCAGCATTGACTGAAGAAGCAGCCATAGAGCCAATGGTGACTGTAGATGAGCTGCAGAGACCCACAGCTCAGGTGGGGGAATCTGTTGACAGGAAAACTATTAGTTGTGGTCTCCATAATCTGGATTTCAATGAAAAGGGGAAGAAGAAAGCCATCGCAGAAAGAAACCCATACAAAATCCCAAGGCAACAACCTAAACACGGTACATTACCCTAAACACACCATCCCCACTGTGAAACATGGTGGTGGCTGCATCATGCTTTTGTGGTGCTTTTCTTCAGCACCTCCGTACCTCCGTTTAACTTGTCTGATACCGACGGAGCTCGTTGGTTATGCTTAAACAGATTAGCCCGATCCAGTTTGCTCTGGTTTCGGTCCATCATCCTGCTTCACAACATGGATCCTTTGTCTCCTTGCTTTCAGGTTTGACTTCACCCATAAGAAGCAGAGCGGCGGCTCCGGGCAGTACGGTAAAGTTATCGGGGTCCTGGAGCCTCTGGAGCCAGAAGACTACACCAAGCTTGAGTTTGAAGATCAGACTGTTGGAACAAACGTGCCGAAGCAGTTTGTGCCGGCTGTTGAAAAGGCAAGTAGGCAAGGCTACTTCAGCTTCTCCAGTTACTCATACAGGCCCATTCAGTAAACTAGATTATTACTGAAAAGCTCATTCATTTCAGTAACTCAATCCACAAAATGAAACACATTATATAAAATAATTATAAACAGACCGATGTCCTCAAGACTTTTTCTGTTAACTATGATGAAAACACAACTTTTAAGACTATAATATTACACCAGACCAATACAAAAATAATTTTTAATATAGACCTGTTTAATACGAGCTTAAAGGTTAACTGTTTTAATTTTTTTCCATGTTTCTCATGTTGCAGGGGTTCAGGGAGGCCTGTGAGAAGGGACCACTTAGTGGACACAAGATCTCAGGAGTCAGATTCCTTCTGGAAGACGGAGCTAATCACATGGTTGACTCCAATGAAATCTCCTTCATTCGGGCAGGAGAGGGTGCTCTGAAACAAGGTCAGCATGTTCCTCTGATCACAACACACAACTCAAATCACTATTGTACAGGGCTGTGTGCAACCAATTCAAAGGAAGCAGCAGCAGCATCCATTTCCACGCCTGCTCCCTTGTGTCATTGTGAGTGTATGTTAAATTTGGTGGCACCGTTTCCTCCACAGCGATGGAAAAGGCCAATGCGGTTATCCTGGAGCCAATCATGTCTGTGGAGGTCGTTGCACCTCAGGAGTTTCAAGGAGCAGTCATTGCTGGGGTAAACCGTCGCCATGGCGTCATCACAGGCCAGGATGGGGCCGAGGGATACTTCACTTTGTATGCTGATGTAAGTCTAGTTTGCATGCTTCACATTACAGCAGATATCGGCATTTTCGCGGTCATATTTCTCCTTTCCTTTTGAAATTAACCTCGATTCTTCGAACAGGTTCCTCTGAATGACATGTTTGGCTACTCTACAGAGCTGCGCTCCTGTACTGAGGTAAGTTTAGAGTGCAGAATCTAGATTACTGTTGGTAAAGATTGTAACAAGGTTTGACAAATGTGTGTTTAACTTTCCCTAGTAAAGAGTTTATCCCATGAGATAGCTACATGCGTTAAACATCTAAATTCACATGCAGATTAGATTCCCCTAACAATACGGTGTCGTTAATGCCGTTGTTAGCCGAGATCACAGAGATGTTTTGAGCCACGTCTACATGGATCGGAAGACGGCATCCGCACAGAAATATTTGACCGTAAAGGTGAACTCACCCAAAGTCAGAGGAGCCGCAGTGGGTGTTGTAACAGTACTTAATCCTTGTGGCCCTTCTGGTTGTTCTGCGCCGAGGAATTAAGCACCTGCAGCAAACGTAGTTGTCCATCTGTGGTTTGCGCTCATGGTAGAGGAGCAACAGATGTTGGTGTAAAATCCACAATTAATTGAATATCTGCCGAAATGCAACCAAAACCCTGGCTTCAGACTTTCCCACCCTGGGAGCAGGTTCCAAATGTGGTCATTTCGCAGCCACTTCGTGTGTACGGGCCCCTCTATCCAACAAAGACGTTTTGCAGATTCTCCCAAACCCAGCTTCATGTGGACGGGACCTTGGTCACATGCAGGAAGGTGTGAACTGGGATGGGGTTAGATACACATCCATATGAGGGAGTGCACTTTACTTTTCAGAGGGCGCTGCTCCAAAGGTTATTTTTGTGTTAGAAAAGTGAGCTTTGAAATTGCTTATCATCCAGATAAGCAATTGTGATTTTTGTTTTTTTTACTTTCAAGGTTTGCAGATTTTCTTACTCTTGGAAAATGCTGGATTTGTTATTCTTCATACCACTGACTCATGTTTGCCATTTATACAGACTTTAGACACACTGTCGACTTTCTGTTTAGTCTATGAAATAAAATACAGAAAAAATAAAGGTTTTATTCAGATTTTAACAAGAGAAAGTGATTTGAAAATAAACTGTAGAGTCAGTGGTGACATACATCTTCCTAATGTTTTATTTGATGCAGGTTTAAATAATGCTGTTTTTGCAGGGGAAAGGAGAGTACACCATGGACTACAGCAGATATCAGCCCTGCCTGCCAGCAACGCAAGAGGAACTTGTCAACAAATACTTGGAGGCCACAGGACAGCTGCCTGCAAAGAAGAACAAGTGGAAGAGCTGAACTGCTCCCTCACTTGTTTATTGTTGGACTCCACAATCAGAACAATGCTTAAAGGGACAAACAAAACATTCATATTTTATTTTTCTTTATGGTTTTAACCTTCATCCCACCCCGTCCAAATCTTGCAGAAAACAGGTTTAGATTGTTTTAGCACCATCTGAACTTAACACGCTGCAGGCAGTACTCCAGCATCTGTAGTTACTGAAAGCTGAGTGTTTTCACTCAAGCTTAGATTGGTTTTTGTACTATGTACAGAATGATCCTGATCTAATAATGACTGCAACAAATATATGTGCTTCTTTTAAGGTGTATGTTTCATGCTGGAGTCGTAGTTTGATCTGACTCACCTGTTCTGTGTTCTCCTCGGCAGTCTCAGGATGAGCGAATGTGGAAACAGTTTCAGGTCTGATTGTTGTCACATTGCCGCTCCATGTCATCCCCATCAACACAACCAGAATGATCGCTCTCCTCAGTCCCATTTCTATCTGCTGTGAAGCTCAGAACTGTGAGAGCAAGGACAAAACAACTCGTATGGTGGCGCGCAGGAAGAGGAATGACCCTCCTGTCAGTGTGGAGTTGTGCAAGAAGAGAGATGAGGAGGGGAAGCAGAGACAAAATTTTCCAGATCCTGTTTCTTCCAATCAGAATCTGTTTTCTTTTTCCCTTAGGCTAAACAAACTGCTCCACTTTTGCGGATTGTGTTTCACATTTTGTCTCTGTTGAGACTCTTAGTTCATTAGCCTCCTAACGTCAGCAGAACTTAAGCAGCTGCTCTGTGTGATTAATCTGAGAGTTTGATTGGTTGCAGCCTTGCCTCCTCCTCAGCGTGCTTGATTAAAGGAAAAGCAAAACTTTTTCTAAACTTTCATCATTTGGGAAGGTAAAATCTTTTGAGATTAAGGTCTAAATGCTGCTCAATAGTAAAAGACGGATGGAAAAACTAGTTCTTCAGAAGGTCACTTTTAAAGAATTGGCAAAAAACTGGTCAAACCCTAGGGTTTTGTTCTGCTGTGATCCTGAGGAAAAGTTTTGCAGGTCCTTTCTATACTCATAACTATTCTGGACTGTCCTTTCTTTATCAATTAACAGTAAATAAACTAAACATGGATGGAACATGGGGGGAAGGAGGCTGGAGTATAGCTAATCAGTTAAAGCAGCGTGTGAGGAACCAGCGTTGGTAAACAAAAGCTCAGGATTGCTTTACAACCATTATCAGGGCAGCTGAAAAGTCGTTAAGCGGGGATTGTTCTTGCTAATCGGTTGTAAATATTACATTTAGTTTGCAAATGCTAAGAGACTTGTCGCACAGTGCTGAACATGGGGAATTAAGGCCCATCTCAGTTAATTCAAATTTCATTGAAATGTGAAGTCATTTTAGTAATTTAATTCAAAATGTGAAACAAATATAGATTCATTGCACCCTGACTGATGTAGTCCAGGTATTTCTGTTCATTTGTTGCAAGCTTACTCACATTCGACCCTGCTAGAACTGGAGCATATTGCTTTTATTAACAACTAAAGCAGCATTTACCTTCCTAAGTTAGAAGCAGTTAAAGCTTAAAAACAGAAATAAAACATTTTAAAGCTCTTTCTGAGAGCAGACAATCTTGCTGGAACTAAAAGGTCATGGGGTCATTTAAAGTGGAGTCAGCTCTAATTTACATTACATTTTTTGCAAAGCTTACTATAACCTGTGGAAGCAATCTTTATATTTGTTGCAAGCTTACTCACATTCGACCCTGCTAGAACTGGAGCATATTGCTTTTATTAACCACTAAAGCAGCATTTACCTTCCTAAGTTAGAAGCAGTTAAAGCTTAAAAACAGAAATAAAACATTTTAAAGCTCACCTTAAGCAACATGCTCCAAAACTAAACATAAACTGCTCTGTGATTCTTGCTTTAAGTCTGCTTGATTTGGTCATAAAATACATATTCCTCAACTATATTTACATGGGTTGGACAATAAAACTGAAACACCTGGTTTTAGACCACAATAATTTATTAGTATGGTGTAGGGCCTCCTTTTGCGGCCAATACAGCATCAATTCCTCTTGGGAATGACATATACAAGTCCTGCTCAGTGGTCAGAGGGATTTTAAGCCATTCTTCTTGCAGGATAGTGGCCAGGTCACTACGTGATACTGGTGGAGGAAAACGTTTCCTGACTGACCAGTATTTTAAATAGTCACATTTATTCCCAAACATTCCTATTAATTCCCATAAATGCCTATCAGTTCTAATGGAAAGCATCCAACTTTCTGAACTCCTTTAATTTTTCAACCACATACATAATCCACAAGTTGGGTTTTCAAGTAAAGTCTCACTTGTTGCTTCGTCCCACAAACCAAAACTTTGTTCCTAAAATTCAATTAAATAATATTAAAAACTACATTTTCCATCTTTTTTTCTTTATTTCACAGGTACTCATGATAAAATAACCAGAGACCAAATAAAATTACATTATGTACTTAAAAACATTTACAAAATTGAGCACATCTGCATCAGCATGCTCTTCCTTCTCTTCTTCACATTAGGGATCTGATGGATGACTGGGGCACTTCGAGGCTCACGTTTACCACAGATCTCACCAGCTTGCGGATTTTTATTTCCGTTGCTCTTACTTCTCAGCTCCACATCCCCCGGTAGATTGTTTATCAGCTCATAGAGGCTGAAGATGCTGAAGGAGATTTCATCGTATGCTGTTTTTGTTCCACACTCAAACAAGCAGGCAAAGGCTACAGCTGGCGGTTCTCCAGGTGAAGGTGACAGCTCCAGATAGGCCAGATCAGAGTAAGCGCTGGGGCCCTCATAGATGACCCAGGGGCCACGCCAGCTGTCTGGATCTCTTGGAAACAGGCTGAGGAACACACCCAGATCTTTGCGGGAAGTGGTCCATGTTGGGTGGGAATACACCACCCAGGTGGGGGTTAGGAAGTCTGGGGGGGAATTTGGATCAGGTGCAGATTGGATGTTTGGAGAGAGAGGGGAGCTGCCAGAGCTGTTTGTTGACAGTGAATATGGTAACTGGGTGTGGTCAGTGTAGTCCATAATGGATGTCCAGTGTCTGCAGTGGAATGAGTGACCTGTAAGAGATTTATATAGATTTAACGGAGCAGGAAATCCAATAACACTTCCATGACAACCATTCCTAGGCTCCAGTAGGCGCTGCACCAGCTGGCCCTCCTGAAACACAGCTCCATCATCCAGACTGAGGGCCTGCACCCTGCATCCCAGAGGGCTGCGGGCGTTACAGTACAGGACATTAGAGCCGTCTTCCTGGTCCACAGACACCATCTGACACTCCACACTCTCTGGCGATGGGATGGCCTCGCCGAAACACCAGCTTCTCCCGTGGGTGTCGCTGTGAAAACAGAAGGCACGCGGAGTAGTCAGGCAGAGCTGCCCGAAGCACTCCTTGCACTCGATGTGATAGGCGTAGGCAGGGATCAGCAGGCGGCCCGACTTCAGCTGGATGCCATGACCTGGGCCGAGGGCAAAGGTGGCCCAGTCTGTCAGGAAACAGGAAATAAATTAAACATAATACATTTCCTCTTTTAAAATGTAGTCAACTTACTAACTTATGTTATATTGAGTCAATTTAGACGATATGTAACTGTTAGCAATCTGGTCAGAGGTAAGTCAGAGATGTCTTCTGTCTGTATACAGACAGTCAGCACACCCGCAACCAACAGGTCTTAGGATAAATGTCAGATAAAAGTCAGATATGGCATCCCCTGAAAATGTCATCATGCACCAATCTACCTAAGATATAAATAGAAGGCATAAATCAGGAAACAAATAAAACCTTCCAAGGTCCATTGAAGGGTGAGTAAAAATGCAGTTTGTATCCACTCTCTGTAAAGTTGTGACCAATAAGTTGTGATCATAAAGTGCTTCAACAACTGTTTTTGGACTATTTTCTCAACTGTTTCTCATTTTCTTGTGTAAAATCTCTTACTCACTCTGTATTTGGAGACATTTTCTGTTGCCAGACTCTGGTGGAGAGATTGACTCACTTCCTGTGAGTCTTTTTCTGCTTAATATTACAGCACATTGCCAACGTACTTTCATCTCTTCAACTTTTCCACATTTTGTCACATTAGAATTATTTAATTTATTATGTGATTCACCGATACAAAGAAATGCAAAATAAAAAATGGCTGTATGTTTATGGCCATTGTCCTACTGAAAGATGAACTTCTGTGTCTGTCTCAAGTATTCTGCGGCGTCTAACGGGCCATCCATCCATCCATCCATCCATCCATCCATCCATCCATCCATCCATCCATCCATCCATCCATCCATCAAAAATAAAATGCAAATATCTTTTTTTTCTTCTTTTAAATGTTTTTTGCAGCACCAGTGGCCTTTCTTATTTTTGATAGTAAACTGACAGGAAAGGGGTTGAGTGAGGGGGAAGACATGCAGCAAAGGTCGCCTGGGCTACCGCTGTGCCCCAAAATACATATATCTTGTATGAATAAAACAAAAATAATGTGGTTCCTGCAAGAAGCTTCTTCTTCTGCTGCCCCACAACCAGTTAAAATTCTGAAGTGGGATAAGCTTCACTGCAGTCTTGCACATAAAACGTACAAAATCGTCCTATTCTCAACAGTAAACAGGGGGTCCAACTCACCATTTACTGCACATGCACAAAAGCGAATGACATATATTTTTTATTAAATGCCTATAGACCCCAGATCCCCCAAAACTCCCCACCCTCTTTCTTATAAGCCAACCTGGTCAATTGCCCACATGGCCCATATCAAAAATCACCACTGGTAATGAGGTTAAAGTCTGTTTTGGGATGGCTGTTCAGTGACCTTTGATAGTGCCTCCTATGACCGTTTCAGTGAGGTCCACGGCTTGACTCCAGGTGTCTCCACCATCAGTGCTGGAGATGTAGCAGAGTCTGGTCACATTGTCCCCTGTCACCAGCTGGTAGGACTCCGAGGTGTGGCCGAGGACGGCGATGAAGAACAGGAAGAGCATACCCGTGAACTCGTCATACACAGGACATGGGTTCATGGACCTGTGACCAGGCAGGAAGGCAGTGCCCAGAACACACATGTCCTTCCACTGCAGCGGCATGAAGGTATAAAAAGGAAGAACAGAGAGAGAAAATAAACATGATTTTAAAGAACTAATGTTTTTAGGAAATATTCTAAATATATTTTTCTCAAACTGTGATCTACCAACTTTTTTCTGTCTCTACTTGTTGGAGTACTTTAAAGCAGTAATTAAAATGTATAACACTGACTTCTCCTTCAATTTTAACTCTTTCTAAATTGTCCCCTAAAACATTCTTAAATTACCCCCAGCATTGAACTAAAGGTCTCTGACCTCCACATAGTTCCTGTAGAAGGTGCCTTTCCTCATCACAAGCAGGTGAGCCTGAGAATCAGACGGGCTCAGTCTCTCCTCACAGAAAGCCAGAAAAGATCTGGAGCGGGACAGGTACAACAAAGCCGGGACTCTGTACGTCACTCCATTGGGCTCCTTGTGGAAGAGCACCGACCTCGCTGGGAAGTAGGGTGACCTCATGCCCGTTTTAAGCTGAATTTCTCAGGCTGATCTGAAATCTACAGAGAATTAT
This sequence comes from Crenichthys baileyi, assembly GCA_036173005.1. NCBI lineage: Eukaryota > Metazoa > Chordata > Actinopteri > Cyprinodontiformes > Goodeidae > Crenichthys > Crenichthys baileyi. The sequence continues at coordinate 166,629 of JAHHUM010002416.1, forward strand.
GATCAACTTTGGTGAATATTATTGAAGTATTTATGTATTTTTTCCCAGTAAAGTCATGCTACTCTGACCATTTTAAAGTGTCTTTCAAAAGTACTCATACCCCTTGAACTTTTTCACATTTTTCAACAGTACAACCACAAACTGTAATGCATTTATTTGTATTTTATATGATAAGCAAATGCACATAATTGTGAAATGGCAGGAAAAGGATAAATGGGTTCCATTTTCTTACAATTAGAAATCTGAGAAGTCTTGTATTTGTATTCAGCTCCCCATAGTCACACTTTTAACCACCTTTCGCTGCAATTATAGCTGCAAGTCTTTTAGGCTATGTTCATACCAGCTTTCCAGATCTAGAGACCAACATTTCCCCCCCATTATCCCTTGAAAAATAGCTCAAGCTCATACAGATTAGATGTAGAGCAGCTGTAAAAATCAAATTTCAAGTCTTGATAGAAATTCTCAGTTGGATTTATGTCTGGACTTTTACTGGTCCCATTCATAAACAATTCATTTCAAGGCCTGCGTTAGCAGACAAAAATCAAAGCTCAGTGAACAACAAACAAAGCATCCACTAATATTAATGTAGATATAATTACCTTTAAAATGAGGATTTTTAAAATCTGCTTGTCATGTTTAAGAAGTTTAGGTATTATGAAGAAATTTGCACTTAAATTACACAGTATAAGCAAAAGATATGTGTGATGCATAGCTCTTGTGATGTACATCTGTGTTTAATACAAATACACGCTCCCAACTTTCAAACTTTCCAGTGGAAATTATTTAAGGTGTTTTCACGCTAAATGTTCTGAGAAAAAGTCCAGTGACAGAGGAATTAATGCAAATTAGGTTTGTCCGCTAACCTCTCTTAGTACTAAGGACACTTCCTATCCATCATTCTAGACTTCAAACATCATACGAATAAAGAAAAAGTCCAAGTGGTTAAAGAAAGATGGTCAATCTTAAAAAAGCTGGTTAATATCTTATGTTAGGTGATGAAACAATACCGATACATATTTAACTTATAAAACCCACGAGAACATCCTTCACACATCCACCATCATATATTACTCTGCCTCATAAAAGAACCCTATTCTGTTATAAGTAAACATCTTAAAACACAGATACTTACAGTCCCAAAGCTGTGTGAGAACTGCTGCAGCCCTGTGAAGGTCCACTGCCTGTCTGAGCAACCTGACTGAGGGCTTCACAGCCTCATGAGGGCATGTTTGTTGGGTGTGTGTGTAGTTAGTTTGTGTCTGAAAGCAATGTTTGCTTCTCTCTGTTCACTATTCAGAAAGGGAGCACTGCATGCTGCTCACTGACCCAGAAATGAACACTCATCAGATCTACAGCTTTGGATGAATCAGCGAGGGAGCAGCCATTGTGGAGAAGAAGGCCAGGTGGGGGAACCTGGGTGTAGTGGGGGTTGGGGGTGCTGAACAATAATGAGATGTTTTGCCTCTGTTACATCCTCTTTGATTCTATTTTTCATTTTCTGAAAATTAATATGCTTTTGCTTTCTTTGTTAACCGAATCTCTTTTATAAGTACAGTCCAAAACTTTAAAGAACCTCCAAATTACCCAACACTTATACACAGTACTGCACATTTTGCAAATAATGTTGTATGTGAGCATTTTAAAGAAAGTTTATAGGTTTTATTTTACATGTTTCCTCTAAGGCATTTTGGATTGATGCCAGTTGATTTATATAAAAAATAGTACACGCATTCATTTTCATAATCTAAAAGGAGTTCAGTTATAAACGTTGAAGATGTTTTATTTTAATTAAAAAGACTCAAAAAATCGCCCTGAAATATTCTGAAAGGCACAACTGAAGTTAAACTACAACAATGTTGAGAAGAAAACATAACAGCGTTGTTCAGTTAAATAATGCTGTAGTGTGTTGTTGGCTATGTGCATATAGGTTACAATTAGAGCAGGGTTTTGTGTTTTAAATTATATATTATTAAATAAATTAGCGCTTCCGCATTAACACCTGGCAGTCTAAACTCAGGGCAACAAGGTTAAAGCTATCAGTGACGTCATCATTGAGCAAGTCAGCCCACCCACATGGTAGCATGCTAAAGTTGTGACTTCTCCTCGCTAAGGTAGTAAAACTTCTCACATTAGTGAAGTTCATACTAATGCCACATTGTTTAAGTGAGCTACTGTTAACTACGACATTTACGTGCTTTTTTTTCACCGCTGCCACAAAGTCAACTGAGCAAAAATTAGCATATTAGCGTCGAGGCTAACGAGTTAGTCGCAGAGCTAAAGCAGTTTGGTTTGACTCTAGATGCTTTCTGTTTGACTGTACATGCCCAAAAACCACGGTCGTTCCTTCAAGCTGTAATATGGAAGAGGTGGACAGTCCAGTCAACAGCCGGTCAGGGCATTTCTGTTGTAGCAGATGAACAAATACAATAACAATAATGTAAAGTTCTTGCTGTATTCATATTATGATTAGAGTGAAGGGTCTTTACTGCTATAGCCGGGTTAATAAAACCATTTTAAACTGAAAATAGACATTACTATAATGTCTTAAGGGATTAACAACCTAAAGATTGTAAATAATCAGTGTTTCAGAGCAAATAATATTCTTTTTTAATTGATAACATGAGGGTTGCTTAAATCAAATGAAGTTAATTTAAGTGAAAACATTTGCATAAAATATTCTGTTGTGTAATATATTTTGAAATGTAATTCATGGAAATGGGCATATCACTTGCTGCAGTTTGAAACTTTATATATTCATTTTTATGTATTTATTGTGCTTCATACTTATTATTTTTGTATATAATGTCTTTCAGTTTTGTATTTAAATTTATGCTTGAATTCAATTTACCAAAGTTTCACTTTACCAGACAAACCGATCTCATTCATTTCTAATTATATAAAATCCAGTTCAAAAATATTCAGTTAGATTCAATCCAAAGTGAGTTAGTAAAATTGTATTTAATAAAACCATCAGGTTGAATTGAATCCTATCTTGTTTTCTTATGTTTTTGCACCTTGTTTCTTTTTTACATTATTTTGATTGCTGTTGGGTATTATTAACATTTAATCTGTTGCTCGTCCCAGTAATCCTTTCCTTTGTGTAAAGTATACTTACACAGGTTATTGCTATAAACACGGATATTTAGTGAACTTTAAGACATTGAAGCGACATCATAGTAGCTATATAGGTCCAGCATGCAATCTATAGTTATTTTACATATAGAGGGGTAAAAATGAAAAACACAAAGAAAATATAGCGAATCAGCCCTGCTTAAGTTTTACTCGCACATTTAATTTAAAAAGTAGAAATCAGAGCTGAACTATTTTGAACATTTCTTTTGACTTGACGTGCTCTGGCACTGAGCTCTTGTCTTGTGATGGTAATGATAAGTTATTACCAGCTGGTTTCTCTGACATCTTCGGCCTATTTTATTACTTCCTGTTATGTTTGAAGTATTTATTAAGGTCATGTTTTTATATCACAGAGTAACCAGACTTTTTGTAATCTAAATGTAACATGCAATGTTAAAACTAATCACTGCTAATGACCCATGTTTCTCTTCATGTTACCCCACCTATCTTGTGGTCAGTATGGGCAGTCTGTGGCCTGAGGGCCACTCCTCTTCCCTCCTCTGTGTCGGTGGGTCTCCAGGCCCGGAGGGTCTGATTGCTTCCGGTGCCGAGGGTGGAGAGGTGACGCTGTGGACTCAAGAGGGAGCCATCGTCGGCCGTCTCGTTCTCCCTGGACAGGAGGACATCACCAGTGCAGTGTTTTCACCTGCAGATTCTGCCCACCTTTATGTGTCGCATGGAGACACGGTGAGCGTGTTGGACCCACGGAACCTGAAGGGCCCGGTGGAGAATTTTCAGGGTGCAGGAGAGGAGGAGATTAATGCTTTAGCTCTGAATGAGACTGGTTCAGCCGTGGCTGTGGCGGATGACTCCGGGGCGGTGAGGATACTTGAGATTCCAGGGGGGAGAGTTTGCCGGAGTCTCCGCAGACACACCAACATCTGCTCGTCTGTGGCTTTCCGACCGCACAGACCCAATAACCTCGTTTCTGTTGGACTGGACATGCAGGTAAGGGAACAAGATTTAGGAGTGTGAATGTTTATCTACAGTGTCTCGCACAAGTACTCATTTATTTTGTCATGTTACAACCACCCGCTTTAATGTATTTTATTGGAATTTTATGGGATAGACCAAAGTAGCACATTATTGCAAAGTGGAAGAAAAATGATACAAGGTGTTCAAAGCTTTTTAAAAAAAACTATCTCTAAACAGTTTCATGCAATTGTATTCAGACTCCTACACTCAATACTCTAGAACCGCCATTTGCTGTAATTACAGCTGCAGGTTTTTTGGGTGTATGTCTCTGCAGATCTAGAGACTCAGATTGTTTTTTACAAAATGGCTAAAGCTCAGTCAGGCAGGATGAAAAGCATCTGGAAACGTTTAATTTTCAGGTCTTGTCCTGTATCTCGCTCCATCCAGCTCCTCATGAACTCTGACCCAATATTCCCACAGCCTCCTGCTGCCACCACCATGTAGCAAAGTACAAGATGGACTTCAGACAACTCTGCAGCTCCCCCAGAGTTAAAACAAGGCTCTTGGCTGCTTCTCTGATTTGATCTCAATGTCCAGACTGTCAGTTTAGATGGACAGTCATGTATTAGTATATTTGCCTTTGTATCATTTCTGTTTGCTGTTGATGGATTGAACAGTGCTTCATATGATCAGGAGAGATTATTATATTGTTTTCTAACCCTAACCCTGCTTTAAACTTCTCCTCAACTTGCTCCTTGATCTGCTGCTGTGCCCTTTGGTCTTCATGATGCTGTTTGTTCACTCATGTTCCCTAACAAACCTCTGAGGCCTTCGCAGATCAGCTGGATTTATACTGGGATGAAATTAAACACAGGTGGACTCTGTTTACACAGTCACTGGATTCACTGGATTTTATTTAAGGGTATCAGAGTAAAGGGGAGCTCAATGCAAATGAATACTTTTCAGGAAATGGAAACATTGCTTCATTTTTCTTCCACCACATTAATAAAGCTCTACTTTGTGTTGGTCTAGATGCTCTGCATGTTGTCTAAAATAGAGCCGTCGCTTTGCCTTGCAATATCTCTTTACTTTGCTGTTCAAGGTGATTCTGTGGGGTCTTCAGAAAACCCGCCCACTGTGGACCTTCAACCTCCAGGACGTGGCAGAAGAAGAGGACGCCCATCAGCAGCGCCCGGGTCAGCTTTTCAACCCTCCTCTGGCTCACTGTGTTTCTGTGTCGAGCTGCGGAAACATTTTGGGCTGCGCTGCAGAGGATGGCCGGGTCCATCTGATGCGGATTGGCAGCGGCTCTAAACTGGAACAGCAGGGAGCCATAAAGGCACACACTCAGGGAGCCTCACAGGTCCATTTCATTAGTTTCTTCTCCCACCCTTACTGGATGGTCACAGGCGGGAACGACGGCCAGGTGGCCCTTTGGGACCTCTGTAAGCACCCGGTGGTGGCTCCAGAGGGAAAGACGCAAGCGACAGCACCTCAGCGCCGGAAAGGTAAGAGCAGCGGCAGGAGAAGAGAGCAGGCTCAGGATAAATCAAAGCCAAAGAAGAAGGCAGAGAGGGAGGAGGCTGAAGAGGACGATGAAGAAGCAGTTGCAAAGGAGCAGGAGTCGTCGATGGAGGAGGAGAAGTCTGGACCCAAAATAACCATCAGTCACGGGGACAAAGTGAACTGGCTGTGCCCTGCTGTGCTGAAAGGAGAACCGAGCATAATAGTTGCAGATCAAAGCACCAATCTGACCGTCTACCCTTTGTCTCAGCTTTAGATTCATGTTTTATTTTCCAATTTTTTGTTTGTTTCAGATGAGGGCTGTTTGGCTCTACTTCATTAAAACCGTGGATATTAAAAACCCCCAACATTTTGATGTCTTCAAATAGTGTTTAACTATATGCGTTATACTTTTCTGCATGTGTGTGGGCTTCTGTCACTCTTTGAAATAAACTTTGTTTGACATAAATGTCTGTCATGGTTTTAATAACTGTAAAACAACCACATCTGACTTCAGAAATATGCATTAAAGGGGTTTGTCTGCAGCTCTTTTACACAGTGAAATAAAACATGTCGACTAACACCAGATGTTAGAAAGAAGGCAGAAAAAGAAAGCTGCTCCAGATGACATGATAACAGGGACACTACGCAGCTCCATATCTGAAATGTTTTACAGTTTTCCACATAACCTCTGCCCCAGGCTAGAATAGGTTTCTTTTAAAACTTAATGCAAAGCAGCAATTTGTTGGCAGACCTAGCAAACTGGCATTATTTCCTTTGTTTTCATATTATATTGCACCCCCTGGTAAAAGGCCTTTTATTTATTTATCTTAGCATAATCTTACATTTAGAGGTTTAGAAAAAATCCAGGCTTTAACCCCAGATCATCACTGACTGTGGAAACGTCACACTGAACTTAATGTGGATTCTGTGCCTCTCCACTCTTCCTCCAGAATTTGGCACCCTGATTTTCAAATGAAATGTAAACTTTACTTTCATATGAGAAGAGGACTTTGAACCACTGGGCAACGGTCCAGCTTCTGATGTCTCTGGTTCTGTGTGTAGTGGCTCTTAATGCACCAAGTCCAGCCTCAGTCCACTTCTTTTGAAGCTCCCCCAAATTCTCAAATGGATTTTGCCTGACAATCCTCTAAAGGGTGCAGTTATCCTTGTTGCTAGTGTACCTTTTTTCTTCCACTTAACTTTCTATAAATATGCTTGGATACAGAAGAACTCAGCCTGCTTCTTTAGCGGTGACCTTTCGTGTCTTACCCTCAGTGGTCTTCTGGACAGAGGTCCAGTCAGCAGTCTTCCCCATGATTGTGTAGCCTTCTGACCCCGACTGAAAGGTCATTTAAAGGCTCAGGAAACCCGAGTTAATTAGCTGATAAGGGTGTGACACCATGAGTTTTCAATATTTAAACTTTTCACCATTTTCTAATTTTATGAGACACAGAATTTTGGGTTTTTATTATTTGGAAGCTATAATGATCAAAATTACAAGAAACAAAGACTTGAAATATTTTACTCTATTTGTAAAGATTCTACGTAATGAGTTTCACTTTCTGGAATGAGTAACATATTTAACTTTTTCACAATATTTTGTTTTGGATCCTGTTGAACGACCCAGTGATGACTCATTTTCGGGTCTCCAGACCTCATGATGCCACTTTTAACAATGTTCTCATCTCTCTTCTTCGTTTGGTCGCAGCATCACAGGTCTTCCACCATGCCTAACAATGGGAATGAGGTTGAATGTTTGATGCCAGACCCAACGCAGCATTTGTTGCTGAAAGGCTTCATTTTAGCCTCATCTGACAACATGGTTTCTGCTAAAGTCCCAGCAGAGTTAAGTGAGTTGCATATATTTACATATACCCAGCCCTTTTCTCAGTTTCAGTTTTAAGCTAATTATTGCCCCGACTGTAACTTTCAGAGATAAATGCAAATTTGGCTTTTTTGAATACTGTGCTCTCATCTTTCCCATTTTGAAAAGTGGTTAAGTGTAATAGGCCTTCCTTAGGTTGTTGTAGTGCCAGAAAAAAGTCTTAAAAAAGAACTTATAATCCGATTAAGTTATAAATTACAAAAATGCTTCAGTTCCACCTTATTTGCAGCTGTGAGGTGAAAATAAGTTTGGTATCTGATTATGGTAAAAAAACAACTTTTAATGACTTAATTGCTTCCACTGTCAATATGGACAGGTAGATAGAGTGATTAAGACAGATGTCCTATTAATACCCCAGGGACACAGGAGTTGTGGCTTAGTGAGCAGTTTTAGGCAATAAACTTTAAAGACTAAATTACAAAAATGCTTCAGTTAAGTTTATTCGCACAATCGTTGGATCACTGATTGATTGGATTATGACATTTTCTGTGAGAGGTGAGGCTGCTGCAGCAATAAAAGACTCATTTATTTTAAGGCTTCTGACATGTGATATGCAGTATGACACTGTGTTTGTATCTGAACATTTTACTGGACCATCCTTACTTCCTGATTTACAAAACCACACAAACTGAACTTTTCTGTTTAAACAAGTTTGATTCACTAAGACAAAACTACAGTAAAAGCTTTCAATAGTTTTAAATGCAGAATATTCAAAGAATGATTTCAAACAACTGAGCTGTTTCTTCTGCAAACGACAAAACATTTCAGATTGAAACTAAGGACAAGGAAAGAAAGGAACAGGGCAAACAGTCCAGGTTAACGAAGAAATGCAATGCACACCCGTCTATTTTCACGAGGCAGTTTACAGCTCAAACTTTAGATAATTCACTTTTATGTTTAACTGCAGTCAAACAACAGCAAAGTCTTGTCTTACAGATTTCATAAAGAAGCTAAACAAAACTTTGCACCAAACAAGCCAGATCAGAGGAACCATAACGTCCACAATTATCCAATCATCCGTTAAGCTTGTGAGTCTGAATGATTTCCATGTTTTTAAATCTCTCTTGTGGTGCAAAGATGTTTAAATGGAGTTGAGAAGCTGAGGTTGCACAGACCCAGAGAAGTATTTGTCACCCCTCCTCTGATTATTGAGGGGATGGCAGACGTTCCGGTCCGAGGTTTGTGCCTCTTAAGGCAGAACTGCTCGTCCAGTGAGTTGAGCTGCAGCTCTTACAGTTTAGCCAGGCTCTTTTCCAGGCTCTCAACGTCAGCATCCCCATCTTCTCCCTTACTGCCGCGGGCGCTGCACTCCAGGAACTCCACCTTCATGGGCAGCTGGCTGAACTCGAAATCCTTACCTTTTTTCCCCAGATAAACACTGCCGCCCACAGAGCCATCCTGAGCGCTCAGAGCTGCTGAGCGAGTCACTCTCAAGGTGTTCCTGTTGCAAAACAAAAGGACTTATTAATAGAACGTCTGCTTAGTTTGAGTTTTAAGTGGAGGACTCACCATTCATTCCCAGGTTGTAAAATCCAGCCTAGAAATGTACTGTAGCAAGTCTTTGGTCTCTAATAGGCATGGACCAGTTACCCGTTTCAAGTAAAATCCATAATATTGCAAAAGGTCTCATCCTTCACACACATACAGACTTGAGTAACACCCCATTCTTAATCCATAGGGTTTAATATGAAGGTGGCCAACCCTTATGCAGCAGTGGCTGCTTCATCTTTTCTGGGAAGGCTTTCCACAAGGTTTGGTGTGTGTTGATGGGAGTATTTGACCATTCTTTCAGGTGGACATTCTTGAGGTCAGACACTGATGCTGGACAAAAAGCCCTGGCTAGAAGTCTCCGCTCTAATTGATGAGGGCAGGACTTTGTGCAGAACAGTGTAGTTCCTCAACACCAAACTTGCTCATCTGTGTCTTTATAGACCTTAGTTTGTGTACTGATGCACAGTTAAACTGGATCAAGAAGCTCCCAACTTCATGATCTAATAAATGTGGCTTACATCAAGTTTGGACATCCGTAGCAAATGACTGCAGAAAGTTGTGGAGACCACACCGCGTGCTCTGTACCTCAGCACCTGGTGAGCCTGCTCAGCTATTTTACGCGACTTGCCACATCTTAGTTGAGTTGCTGTTGGTCACAATCACTTCTACACTGTTATAGCGGCGCTTAACAGTTGACTGTGAGGTACTTAGTAGTGAGGGCGACCTGTTGCTTTACAAATGTTTGTAGGCCAGAGAAAGCGAACGGAGTTCTCTATGGCTGTTTGAAGAATAGCATTAACACTGCACCGCCCGTTTTTACTCAGCACTGCCAGCCAGCTGGGTGAAAGAGAGCTGCAACATTTTCCATCAATTACAAAAAAGAATCTTTGGCTGTTGGAAATATTTCTGTTAAAAAAAACAACTACATTATGTTACACATTTTTGTTCTCATGTTTTTGTGCAAATATTGCAACACTGAGGTATTTTTAGCCAAAATTATAATTTTAGAATATCACATGGGCCATGGCTAATTTATATACAAACATGAGGCTGAGGCAAGGCGAACACAATGATCGCACTACCAGGTGTCATTGCAAACATTATGGATTTGTATTAGCAGGGTAATAAGACACCAAGTAAGAATTACTTACAGTTCCTTTTCCAGCTGCTGCTGAATCAGTTTTGCAGATTTTGCCATTGTAATGTCTATGCAGAAGAAATAATTAAATGAGATTACCAAATCACAGATACTGTAGGATAAATCCTGATACAAAGAGTAGGTAAGGGGTTCTTTTAGATGGGGAAAGGTCTTGTGTCACCTTGTTTGTTGCACGCCACAAACAGTGTTGGAGCGTTTCTGCAGATCACCGTGTCCGTCAACAACATGTAGAGAAACTCTGCCACATCTCTGACCTCCTTCTGGAAGATGCCGCTGTCCACCACAAACACGATAGCCCTGAAGATGACAGGAGAGTTGATCCAGTGGTGATCACTTAGACCCCATCAGGATGTTAATTACACCTGACTCAGACCAGCTTCCCCGCAACCCACTATGGAATAAGCGGTAGAAAATGACTGACTCGACTGAATTTTCATTCCAAGTTAAGCTGAGAAAATGTCATATTTTTACCGTTTTAGCCCGAGCACCAGTTTCTCTCATTAGTCCCACTTATCTGTTTGGCCGGGATAAAATGCTAATTTCTCCTGTGGATAAAGGAGACATCCAAAGGTCCAACTCTGAGGTGTGGATCGATTTTACTTCTTGATCCCAAAGGAAAGGAAGCACAATATCACAGCAAGAGGAGGTGTAACAACAACTGGAAAGGCCAACCAATAAGGTAGAGGGCTGCAATAGGATTAAGCACTTCATTCTGAATTTTTGTTTTGTGGCACGTGAGTGGAAAGTCCGTTTGACAAATCGTCATAAAGAGCTCAACTTGAACACATTTACAGGCATTTTATTGAACTTCTATTTAACTAAAAAGGTAAAAACTGCATGGTGGCTGCTTATAAATATAACATTATGATGCTGAGGGGGAAAATACGATCAAATTCTGAATATTTTAGAAATAGCAAAAAGGTGAACACCAAGATGTAACTACTAAAACAGATCTGAATAAAAAGATATGAATGGATGGATCCACTAAAAAGGATTTAATACACGGTTCTTGTGCATTTTCCAGTTAATCAAACCACATTTTACCGACTCAAATTTCTCCATTTTTCACTACGTTTGAGAACAATTCATTTGGCCAACCCGGTGCTGAAGTTGGCTTCCAAGTGGGCAGAGCTGAACACTTCTCACAGTTTTTTTTGTTTCGTTTAAGCACCCACACCAACCCTAATCAGGTCTACTGTACAACCTGTAAAACTAGTCAATTCTGGACTAGAGTCTCTTAAACTAAACACAGATTCTAGTTTCAATGCTGTGTTTGTCATCTAAACCAAACCCAGTTCAAGGATCACAAATCCACTGATCTAAGAAGTAGGGGTGCACGGCCCAAATTTCCCTGATTTTGGGTGATCGGCGAATACTTACATGTGAAACCAATGTTATCTACCTCCGCAAAGGTCTGAAAATCAGCCACTGTCCCCTTTTGTTCTGCTGTGAGAGAGGGCTGACTGACAGACCTGCCCACCAAGTGACTTCCATGCGTGCTTGTTTCACAATAGTCTCCCCACTGTTGACAATATAACATTGGGACAATGAAGGTGTGTTATGACCTTATGACACCTGACATAAGGTCTGTTATAAAGAAAAATCTGAATTGGCAGGTTAGGCTTTTTAAAAATTGGTAATCAGGCAGAAAACTGCAATCGGTGCACCCCTACTAAGACGGATTAGAGGAAAAAAGGCAGTGAAGCAGACGCTTAAAATAATTTATTTATATCCATCAATTAGTTTGACAAAAGTTTAAGTTGTGAAGAGGTGATTTAAAGTTGAAGATTTTATTAAAAGTTTTAATCAACGTTAGAAGCACTTTATTTCACTTCATTTAGAACTGTTTTTAATCTTTTAATTTAACAGAGTAGGGAATAAAGTCTGGAAACGCAAACACTTCCTATTCTCAGTTTTCTTGTTTTCATGCTTATCTGGAGACGAAAAAAGGCACATTTCATATTTTTTCCAAACTTTTCAAGATTGTGTAGGAATCTTGTTAACGTCGTCATATTTACAGACACGGAAATGTTCAACTCATTTTCATAATCCCAACATTACCAGACATTACCACACAGGAGGTTCTCACCTGGCTGCAGACTTGAACTTCTCCAGGTACTGAGACCGCAGACTGTCATGTCCTGGCAGGTCAATCAGGGTCCAGGTGCTGCCCTGATAGAAAGAAAGGGAAACCGTGGCTCAACATACAAAGATAACAGTACAGCTAATAGTAACAAAAAGGCGTGGAGAAGTTCAAAGCTAAGTTATATCCCAATATCCCAAATTTTGAACATCTCACAGAACACTGTTCAATCGTTTATCTGAAGATGGAAAGAGTATGACGCAACTGCCAACCAAAATATGGCTGTCCACCTTAAACTGACAAGGAGACCATTAATTAGAGGAGCAGACATGAGGCCCATGGTGACCCTAGTTTGGGGAATCGTGCGACAGCCAAACTATTAATTGTCCATTCTACAAATCAGGCCTTAATGGTAGAGTGGTAAGCAAAAGGTAATTGATTAAAGAATGCCATGAGATGTCATAATAGCATTTTGCCATAAGCCATGTAGGGAACACAGTAAACGCATGGAAGAACTTGCTCTGGTCAGGCGACACCAACATGGTAAATGCTGTGTTGTATGGGAAACTAGCACTTTAAATTACCCTGAACACACCATCCCCACAGTGAGACATGGTAATGTCAGTATCATGCTGTGGGCATTCTTTTCAGATTGTTTTTATTTGTATAAATAAAACATGTATAGTTTTCTTTCCACTCCACAACATTGTGTTAGTGTATCAGACGAGTTTGCAGCTGTAGCATGAAATGTGAAAAAGATCAACGGTGCACTTTGGCACAGCACTGTTGAAGTGTTACTCCAGCAGCCAGTTACTCACCCTGTCATTTTTAGCTTTGTATGGAGCACTGCTGTCTGTGATGGAGGTCTGTGTGTGTTTGAACTTCCCTGACAGCAGCTGCAAGGACATTAAAGCAGAGCAGTTTAAGACACAAACACCGTCGGTTTGGTGTCCACCTAAAAGCAACGTGCCCAGGGGCCCACGGTGATACTCACTCGGATAAAAAGGAGGGTTTTCCCGGAGTCACACAGTCCCACCAGCAGCACGGCACTCCGGACTGTTTTGCTGGTTAGAAAGTACTTCAGGAAGACTAAAATTAATATTGAAAGTGAACCGTCCGCTTGTTAGTTCATGAGCAGAAACTACTGACAACTATTTGTGTTTGTTTTAACAATAATACGTTTTTACAGTTAAAAACCGTGTGTTTAAACTACTAAAACTTAAACACAAACTGTTGCTGAGAGGACCGCTTTCTATCTACCGGACAGTTTTCACTCACTGAGCTAAGCTACATGCTAAAGCTAGCCTGCTAAGCTAACAAGCTAACGTGTTCAGTCAGTTCTCACCGCAGGTGATGACAACCACCGCCAGAGCCACGATAACTCCGACCAGAACCACAGGGTCCTGCTCCTCCATCTGCTGACGAATGGATTCATAGTAAGGCTCGAACGGGTTCTCTGTCACCTCAGAGTCTGTTTTCTTCATGTTTTCTCCAGGTCCGTTACTGAGTGGGAGACCCGGTCAAGCTAATCTGAAATGGGACACGTCGCCTTCTGGAGGGTGAAGGGACACCAGAGGGCGCTGCGGAGCTGCTGGTGAAGAGATGGTTACTCGGCTCAGAACCATCTCTTCCTGTTTCTCCTCCCCTCCATCTCCATGTTCAACAGCCTTTATCCTAACAGTTATCCTCTACTCCTCTTACACACCTCATAGAATGGATATATTAAATTATTTTAACATCATTTTTCACAATTATATGTTAAAGCAAGCTTTTAACAATTACTGCTGTGGAGATCTTGAAAGTTGTTCATCATTTCATGACAATATTCTTAGAGCAGTCTCCTCCAGTATGTTAATCATCAGGCATAACATTATGGCCATGCGAAGTGAATAACACTGATTATCTCTGAACATTTTATCTTGAAGGCTAAAAGAGTTGTTAGAAGCAGGCTGAATGCAGTGGTCAGTATTTTTTAAAAGCGGGCCAATGAAGGAACAGAGCTGAAGCGGCAAGAGGATTAAGGCCCAATGGTTAGTTATGGCAGGGATCTACTTTTACCTTTGCTCCTAGAGTTTGTCCAGAGGCGCTAGACATGACCCTTCATTCTAAAAAAGATTGCTTATCAAGTTTAGGGAATGGGCCTACATGGTATATTGAATATTTCTGTTAGCTTTGTGTGGGGCAAAGAAATGAACATTTATTCAGTTTTTTGGAAGGTTTTGTAACTGAAAAAACATGAAGCTTTACAGTAAGAAATTGAATTAATGGATTTCTTATTTATGGAGAATTTAGGAATAAGCAAAAATAAACTACAGAACTATTCTTGCACCATCAGTGTCATTCTGCTGTGGGAATTCTTTTGAAGATAGTGAAAACACTTCAAACAAAGGCTAAAATTACCCTATTTTATAATCTCCATATTTCTAAACACGGTTCAGTTCCATGTAATTTCTGGCCAGTGTTATTAAGAGCCACAGTAAAAGATCTCAACAGCCAGATGCAGCTCCAGAGCTGCAGCTTGCAGACCTCTGCCCTTAGGACTGACAGGCAGTGTCGATGATTTCTTGCAAAGTTCTGCTCTGAAAGCTTTGTTCCTGCCATCCACTTGGATGCTTCTTTGATACGTACAACCTAGCCGAGCATTCTTGCAGACCAGGTATCAGATTGGCATTTCCTGAGTGGACATTTGTGGGACAAACAACAGCTATCCATGGAGGACCCCATCCAACTTACAGGACTTGCCGCAAACATCTCGCTGCCAGATACCATCGCACACTTCCATGGATCTAATGGAGTCCATCCTTTGTTGGATCAGGGCTGCTTTGGGAGCAAAAATGGGCCCAACATGGTACCAGGCAAGCGGTTAATGTTATACCTAGTTGGATGATTTGTTCTTTAGCTTATTTATGAACAGAAAAAAGCTTTTGAAATAAACCCAAGAATTTCCAAGGGAAAATGTTAATCAGAATTTGATCCTCGACCTTCACTCTCCACTTCTTCCTCTTTCTTGAAACATCTAGATTTTCAGAGTGTAATAAAAGCGTCATATTACCACCTATTTCTTATGTGACTGTTAGAAATAATTCAATTGCAAATTATGAAAAGGGTCTTCTGAGCATATTTCTTAAATGAAAAGTGAAGAACCAGCAAACTATGCCTTTTTTGAGGTTTTTAATATAAAATAAATGGTGCATTTTGTCTTGCTTTACAGCTCCTTAGGTATAATATTATAATATTAAAGATATTTTACTTAAATTTGACCAAATGTGTAAGTTGAACTCTTACAACATAAAATGTATTTAGGTAAGGAACAAACATAACCATGATGGCTGCAATTCTGGAAGTTATGCGTAATTAATTATCACCTGTCCAATTAATTGGATATGTAATTAATTATAATTTTAAAAACAAATGTATCAGTTTCGAACTTTAAAAAGCACAAAAACGTAACATCATGACATGAATCCGGCGTTTGGGCATCTTTCGAAAAATCTGGTGCACCAACACTGACTGGCCAATGGGTGGCAGGCTGATTGCTGAAAGTTGAAATTAATTTTCCTAATAAAAAATAATCTGAACAGTTTGAAAAATATATCAATACTTTATTATAAGATTTGGCAAAATTATGAAACTGGACGAAAACGATCCAAAAAACATTTTAGATAACAAGTAAAGATGGGAATATCGTTTTCGTTCATTATTATCGTGCTGCATATCCATGACAGGTAATATATAATAATTAAGGCAAAATGAACTAAATTTGCTGCTCTTAAATGTCTTTTCTCAGAATTATTCAGTATCAGCCTTGGGAGTTTTTGGTTTTCAATGGAGACCAGATGCGCTTTGACGCACGTCTCCAGCCTCACAGACGGCGCGCTTTTTTATTCGCTCCCTGGATATTTGACTCCTCGCTTCTCGGCACCATGTCAAACATCAGAGAGCCCAGTTATTCTATAGGAAGAGGTTGTGTGCCATTTACGCCAGTCTCTTGAAGAGGGCAAGCTTGTTTTTCATCGGGAGATGGAAAACTCCTTCTGATGGTTACAGCGGGACTTCTGTAGTGATTCCTGTTTCTATTTCAGTAACTGTAACCGGATTTACTTGAAAACCCATCTGTATTACTGGGATATCCCCGTCAGGGACCATTTTAAAGGGGGGAAGATGGCTCTGTGTTGCCTCTACGCACTGTGCGTGTGGATAGGTTTGCTGCATCCCTCGCTGGGAACCGGGTTTGTTTATCGCTTTCCAGGGATCGCCCTGCAGCGGCAGCGCCTCCACTCCGAACAGAGCTCCCGTGCGGGTCCACCGGGAGCCGGATCCTTACTTAGGTGCGCGCACCCCGGAGAGATGGCTGCATTTTACGCGCATCGCGGCATCTTTTCCATTGCTGTATGTCTTTCAGCTGTTATCAGTAAGATTGCATCTGTTTTGCTTTGCATTTTAGGAACTGGTGTCAGTACACGGTTTCCAGGACAGTGCCCTGTAAAGTGCACAATGGGACTGAAACCTCAGTGCAGAGGGTGATGCAGGCCTGTCGGTGGCCTGGACCATGCAACAAAGTCATCAGGTAGAGTCCTCAAAGATACCCAAGTCCTATTCTCCAAACAGCTCTTTCTATTGGTAGAGATGGCCAGGGCTGGTTTAATTAAAAACAAATCATGAAGCAGGGGCGTATTTAGTGTTGAAAGGCTCTGCATTGCAAAAAGGTGTTTCTCCTTTAAAATATTTTGACAAATAGGGTAGAAATGCTCTTTTAAAAGTTATTTGTGTATTTATTTTTACAAGGTTATCCACAAAAGATGTTACCTAGCTTCTCAACAACTGCCTGATACAAGTATGATGTATAAAATGACAATATCCAGCTAACAAGAGAACCTTCTGAAAACATTCTGTGAGCATTTCATCAAGATTAGTCGAACACTGGCAAGTGATCTTCAGTGAATATTAATTAATTATGAAAGGTAAAGTTTTCCTTGTTTATTTTAGGGACAACAAAAACATTTGGGAACAGTTCGATGGATGTTGAACTTACTGGTATTTTGCTCCTGACAGCTAAACGTTCAGATACCTTTTATTTGTCAGGTGACCTTTAGCCAATATTACAAGAGCATTTGCTAACAGGTGCAGCTAACTTTGCAGTTATAAGTTGAAATTATTTAAACTGAAGATGTTAAAAAATAGTACAATGTAAATAAATATCAAAGGGAACCTTGGAGGGATGTTCTCCAAAGATTCTCTAGAGGTGACATTGATAAAAGTTTTAGAATATTCAGATAACATTTAAGGTACATTTCCTGAATGTAAAAGGTTACAGTGTGTTGATAACTAGGGTACATTTAAGTGTTTCCAGATTGTTTTCTAATAGTTATTTTGTAAAGGTTGTAGATAACAGTCAGGGAACCTTAGGGAATAATCCCTCAAGGTCGATACGTTGTAAGAAACCTGGAGAACATTCCCTGAGTACTTAGTCGGCACATTGTGATTGTTGGAACTATCCTTCAGAGAACATTTAATGAATGTTCCCAAAAGGTTCATTTGCTTACACTCTAAAGGTTGTAGAAAACCCTCAGAGGACCTTTTTTGTACCTTTCCTGAATGTTCTCCAAAGTTTACAGAGTAAAAGATCTAGATAATATGCAGCGGACCTCCAACAGTGTTCCCTGAAGGTTCTCTAAACATTGGATTGTGAAAGTTGTAGATGAGCTCCAGGGAACATGGAGAAAGTTTCCTGATCCCATTATCAGTGTTGAAATTATCCTCCAAACAATGTTTATGAAATGTTTTCAGGTGATTCTCTAAAGGTTAGACTGTAAATGTTATAGAAAACCTTCAGAAAATCTTTAGGTTGCGTTTCCTGAAGGTTCTCCAAAGAGTACATCATGAACGTTGCGCATAGTTGTCAAGGAACCTCCAGTGAGGGACTTCTTTACAAAACATTCCTTGATTGCTCCCACTATCTCCAGTGCACTGCAAATGTTTAAACTGACCTTCAGAGAATCTTCAAGAAGTGTTCCCTGAATGTTCTTTAATGGCAACAAATCTGCAACCCTCAGGAGACAACCTCGTCAGGTAATTTGTAAAATTCAGAGAACATTCAGGAAATATTCTCCAAACGTTTCACAGTGTATGCCATTTGGACAAGTGTTCTCTGAAGGTTATACCCTGTGTGTCTGTTAGAAAACCTGATCAGAATGTTTCCTCAAGGTTCTCTAAAGGACACACTGTGAAATTGTAGACAACACCCAAGGAACCTCTATAGAACATTCCTTGTTACTTGCCAAAAACGTACAATCCCAATGTCAAAATTAACCTTGTGAGAACCTTCAGGAAGCATTCCCTAAAATTTGTGCACACCATGACTGTCAGAGAAACCTCAGTAAGTGTTCTCTGGAGGTTACACCATGAAGGTTGGAGATGACAGTGAGCAAACCTTTAGGAAAGGTTCCCCAAATGTTCACAAAACTGTTAACCTTCAGAGAACCGTTTTCTGAAGGTTCAATAGTAAAATGTGTGCATAACCTCCAGGGTTTACATTTGTAGAACATTCCCTTCCCTAATAGTTCCTATATATGCTGAAACTAACCTTCATAATATTCCAGAAATATTTCCTAAAAGTTCTCTAAAGGCTATAAAATCCCTAGCCTAACCCTCAGGAAACATTCCCGGAAGGGACCTTGTAGCTTTCAGAGAACCATTCTACACTGCTTGTGGGAATTGTTTCCTGAAGGTCCTCTAAAGGTTTCACAATTTTCATCTCCAGAAAGTGTCAGTGTTCCCTCATACTTTCCAAATCGTCACCCTGTCATTGTTGAAACGTACCTTAAGGGAACCTTTAGGGAATGTTCCCCCGGGGTTCTAGTAGGGTTAGTGTTTGCTGGATACCGACTTTATGGATTACCCTCAACATGAATATATCTAATTAGTCTGGACCTTTGCTTGTGTTTTTTCTTTTCATCCTGTTCTAATTTGTGTTCCTCTAATCCTTTGTGCCAAAAAAATCTGATTGGCTTATTTACTGCTTTGATAAAGTTTGTGCAATCTGTGGTTCTTTTATTCTGTGCAGCTACAGAACTGTTATCAAGCCATCGTTTAAGATTACTTACAAGCAAATCACCGCTCTGGAGTGGAGGTGCTGTCCTGGGTTTGTGGGGCTGGAGTGTCGTGAAGGTGAGTGTTTTCTCCTTAAAAGTCAGTCTCTGGGAACAGAGTTATCAGAGACTAATTTTCTCAAGGACCACATGTTTTTCTGAACACATCTGTGTGCTTTTAGCAGCAGCAGGCAGCTTTACCCACATCACTGCCCTTTTCATGTGAGGTGGTGTGTATCTGGTTAGCTCGCTAATCACACCACTGTACTCTGAACCAGTCGGCCTCTTAAAAGTGGGGTTGAATTAAGACAGAAAGTCTGTATTTGATTACTTTCAGGAACAGGGACTGCAAAAAAACTACAGTTTAAAGGAAACCTGTCCTCTAGAAGAAAAGTTGTAACCACAATGTTTCTCTTTTTTGGGCCTTCCTTTCGTTATATGCCCACATAAACGCATTTTAGCCTTTTACAGCAGTGAGTCCGTTTTTTGCCTGCTTCCTAAATATCACCATGGCCATTACAGCTATAGGAATGAATGAAAAAAGCTCGGTCGGGCAGCTTGTAAAGGGGCTAGTTTCTCGGCAGTGGAGCGCTCTGGTCCTGGATGCCACAGACCACAGACGCTGGGCTCGAGAAAAAGACCCAAAACCGGTCGAGCCGCAATGGTCAGCGGGAGAAAAAAGAGTAGGAGCTGTGGCAGGAGATTCATATAATATGTTTTAAATATCACTGAGGCTTGTAAAAAGCCTACGCCGGCTGAAGTAATTTAAAAGGCACGCTTATATGAACAATTTCTCTTAAAATTGTTAGGTACAGACATCAGCTTTGTGGGGCTGTGCAATAACTTCAAATTTCATTGAAAACCACAAGCCTCTTCGAGTTCGGCCAACATCAACAGTTAGCTCAAAAAGCAACTTTTGCTTATTGCTCATAAATACCACACCTTGTTCCGTTTTGCAGGATTATTCACTGTTGCCTTTGGATGGAAATGTTTTATCAAAAAAAAAAAAAACACATTTTGAAACAAATGAAATAAACTGAGATTATTACAAAGCCTTTGGAAATTATTATTTCTTACCTCTGGATATAATTGTGAATAAAGATGAATGCTGTATGTAGTGCAAGAGATTATGGTTCCCTTGAGACCAAAGTGGTGCAGGAGTGTGAAGAAGTAATCAGCTGTTTGGTTAAAGTGAGTTGAAATATGTTTGCAGTCTCTCATGGCTGCAGAGCAGTGAGGTAATCGTCTCCATATGGAGAGATGTGGTTTCGAGAAGTTAAAGATTAAAGTTGATGTCACTGACGGTCTGCCTCACACTGAGGGGTGGAGGCAGAGCTGGCAGAGGTCAAAACGTCAGGGTGAGACCACAGGAAAAGAGGACGCCATGCAGGGAAAAGTTAGTGCAGACACAACATTGGGGTGAAGAGAAATGTCAAGTGTTTCTGTCCCACTGGGTTCAGCAGCTGTAAACTGCGCAACTGCACAGTCTGCTTGAAGGCACAGAGTTTCCCCACTGAGATTAATGAGCAGAACACCTCTTCTACAACTCTTTGTAGAAGAGGTGAACATAATGAGACTCAGTGCTCAGATGTTAGAGCTGTGGTTCTCAAAGCTGGGGGCTGGACCGAAATGTTAACATATTTATAGCATATTTTGTTCTTTAATTACAAAAGATTATAAAAAATTGCAAAAGTTATCAAGACTTTGTCACCATTTTTAATTGGCTTATTAGTAATGTTTTGTACAACAGCCAGTATTAGTCAAGATTTGGTTAGTGTTGGTGTGAGATTCTCACACTACAATAATTCGTCCATCCATTTTCTATAACTGCTTCTTTCGTACTGGGTCGCAGGGGAGCTGGTGCCTATCTCCAGCGGTTTACGGGCCTGGACAGGTCGCCAGTCTCCATGCAGAAAGCTCCCCGGCCGGGAGTCAAACCCAAGACCTTCTTGCTGCAGAGGTGCTACCAACTGCGCCACCTTGCAGCCCAAATATAATCAGCTTGTATTAAAATACTACAGTTTCACTGTAATTACGTACAGAGAAAATGTATAAAATGATCTCATTGCTTTTATTTAAAACAGAAAAGCAACAATTATTCCCGCTGCAGCTGAGGTATCGTAACACTGATTATTACAGCTGTAATAATGTTATCTATAACATTTATTAATTGTTCTGATACTGATATACAGACTTAAGAAACTAAAGTGTCATACAAGAACAGGCCATTTAAGAAAATATATAGAATAAGCACTGGCTAAATTTAGTATTAGTTTTCAACACAGCTGCAGATTATCAAGAAAACATTTAATATACAATTATGTTGGTGATAATCTCCATGATGATATAACTTGCAATAAACAAACAAATACCTAACTAAACAGTGTTAATGTCTTCCTGCTTTGGGTTTATTATAGATATAGAAAAATACAAATGATTATTTCCATCCCAACATGTTTTTATTGAAAAACATGCATCTGGCTACAGCTGCTGTTTTGGCAATGAGAAAACATAGTTGGGTTGTTTTAATTACTTTCTACCCCAGCATCTTAAGTCTCTCCCAATATTTTCTAATGCATTAAACAAGAAACATAATACATTTGAGAGATTGTGTATGTCTAGTTTTCAAGTATTGCGCAGAACATTCTCCCTTTTTACCAGTCTGCTCCTCATAGAGTAACAAGTATAACAAGTTAATATTCGTTGGTTAATTAGTCAGTCTGTCAGCTGAGGTGGAGCATGCAGTCAGCTACTCACCAGGCTGATCTTTGCTGCTAATGGTAGTTGGGGCAGCACCGTGTTACTCTGTATTCAACAGGGCCAGAGAATGTACTGGTTAATCTGGAGCTTTTCTCTGGCATGACATTAAAAGGCCTTTAAATTGTAAGAGCAGTATGATGTGCAATTTTTGCGCTTTTTAAACCATAACTTGGCAAAGAACAGGACTACAGTCAACCAAGTCTTCTCCAAACATAAGTTAAAAGGAAAAAACTTCTTAACTGGTTTCATCAGTTGACAAAATTGTCCACCAAACTTTCCACCTTGTCCCTGTGAGGTGTTGTAAGCTTTTTTATTGGAGAACAGTTGTTTTCTGCTTGCAGAGCTTTGCACATGGTTGTTTAGTTTTCTCCTGATTGACTCATATGCATGGGCCAATATGAGAATCTCCCGATAGGAAACTTTAGGTAAAAACACCACAGCTTTGTAGTGTTAACATGAAAGTTCAGATTGCTAGTCAACAACCTCTTTGGTGCCTAGCATAGTTTTAAATCACTCTTAAAGAGGTGTATGTATAAGTGTAGTAGCCATTCAGCCATTTCAGTCAGCTGCCGGGCAGTGCGCAGCAACAGGTGGGGGACAGTCAGCATGCTGTTACTCTGTACTCCATACATAACTTTTAAATACCTCAATATACCTTGACACTGGTTCATGCCTATTAATTTATAAACATCATGATTGGGACCCCTCTCACCTTTAGAGGTCTTCAAATGATCTTCAGCAATAAGGTGCATTTGAATTAGTTGCTTATAGAATGTTTTAAACACAGTTGTAAAATAAAAGGATTAGCTATAAATGTATTAAAAAGGATGTTTGGTTTGGTTATGCTGCCTTTATATCCTTTAACTGGCTCATTAGTAATGTTTGCAAGTCTCCGTCAGAGTAATTTTGTGGGTCGCAGGCTAAAAACCTTGGGAACCACCCCTCTAAGTTACATCAGGTTGCTTTGGGATTTCATATTATATTACACGTCTTACTCTTTGGGTGATCTTTGTTGGCCCAACTGCTCCGGGGGGGCTGACATTGTTCTCGCATTTCACATGATCCGTCAGCCCGATCATAACATTTTTAATCCTGATGGAAAACGTATTTTTCTGAGGTCCTTAGATATCTCATTTGTTCTTGGCACAATACACTTCCTCAACCATGCATTAAAGCTTGGATAGGTCTCTTATCTTGAAATTAAACAGGAAGCCGACTCACAGCAGCAGACTGGGATTTCACTGACTGAAAACACATGACTGATTTTACCTTCGATCAACTGCTAATCCTAGCAGTTCGCATGTTTTTGACTAACAGCATTATTGGATCAGCTTTCCCACCATATAAATACCCAAGGGTTAAGTCTATATGAGACATATTGATCGAGCTCAGTTTCATGTTTTTACATGATGGATTAGATCAAATTTCAGCAGAAAAATGTGTCTTAGCTTGTGTTCAGAGTAAGGTTATCAATCTTCTTGTTCTAGCTTTGTGTTTAACAGGCAGATACAAAACATGTTATCCATCTTCTCATACGACTCTTGGCAAAAAACAGCCCATGAGCGTATTTCCCAAACTGTTAGACGATTCCTCTGACTAATAACAGAGCTCTGTACGTGTGTTTTTGCGTTCATGTTTAGGTCTTTATGCTGCCCAGCCAAGACTGAGCATGTAGCTCTGTGCAGCTAAAATCTGCTGTAACGGGGCATCCAGCCAGCAGTTTTATCAGGACAGCCTTAACCAATGAAGATGACATCATCTCTGGGTTTAGTTTGATGGGGCTTTTGGCTGCACTTCAGAGGCAACCCAAGTCCCCCGACCCGACCGACGACCTCGGAGATGTAAAGATGGAGAAGGAAAAGTTTAGTCTGTTTTAGCTGAGGTTGTTCGCTCACCTCTGCGCATACTTACAGTCACAAGAGAAAATACATATTTTACTCTTTGGACTTTTATTCTAGGAGTTAACAGTTTTATCAGGTTATAATGATAGAGTTAAAACCTAAAAAAAAAAAATCCCCACACAACCCACCATATTCCACATTTTTGTTAAACAGTAAAAAAGCGTAATTATAAAAGCTATGTACACTCTTGTTGCATCCATTGGATTCAAGAGGCTGATTTAAATGCATTTGGTTGATTGACTGTGAGGAAGTGGGACAGTTTGCTAGTCCGGAGTGCACAGGTAACAATCAGCCATAAGCTTACAAATCAATTTTCGCTACCCAATAATCTGGGAAAGGTTATAAAAACATTTCCAAACAGTTTAGTCAACTGTTTTACAGTTAGAAATTATTCCAATAATAAAGATGGGAAAAAGATGCAAGACATCTACCAATCTTCCAAGCAAACCCCCCTTGGGTGGTGGATGGTGGATTCTCAGAGAAACTGCTAAATATCCAATTTAAATCTCAGACTTTACAGGCCTCAGACAGCATGTTTAAATGTAAGGGTTTGTGGGAGCACAGTTAGAAGGCAAGAAAACCAGAGCATATCAGCACAATATGGCAACTTTAAAGCATGGTGATGTAGGGGTCAGTCTTTGAGTCGACCAGGATCTTCTCTGTATTCCAAAGCATTTTGGAGTGAAATGTGAGGCTTTCTGACAGCTAAAACCTGGCTAAAAGTGGGTCAGCAACAGAACAAAGATCCCAAACATAGTAGTAAACCTACAACAGAATGATTAAAAACAAAATGGTCAAGATGTTGCAGTGTCATAGTAAAAGTCCTTTTCATAATGCTAGGGAGTTTTTTGACCCACATGCAGAATCAGATAGGACTCAGGAACTAGTTAAAATATTTGAAAAACAATAATAATGGAGGACTTCCAGCAATCAGGTTTATCTGCATCTGGGAAAGGGAGCTGTTTGTTTGGTCCAAAAAGTCTTTGAGAGGTCCTTCTGCCACAGGGATTCCTGTAGACAAGGCAGTAACCAGACTTTTCCTGAGATGTATAGAAAGTAGCAGATAGTGAGCTTACAGGAAAAACAGGCAAAAACATGAAACTAGACAAAACTATCAAGGCACAAACTCCACTAGGAATCAGAGGCTTGAATCTACCAGCAAGGTTAACCATCAGGTGAAAACTAGTAGGCAAACAGCTCCTCAAATCTCCATCAGCCCGGATTAGATGACTGACAACAGGTGTGCTGTCAGAAACCTGCAGTCCGATCATCAGCAAAGATCCTCAATTCTGGAGAGAACTCAGACTCCTCACAAAAAACGCTCACACACAAAAACCCACCAAGATCATAACAGTCCTGGCCTCAACTTGACTTAAATTAATTTGATTTAAATGTGGTGGCAGGACCAGAGAGCTGTGCATAAAGGAATGCATGATACCTTCAATATATTGAAGCAGTATTGTCAAAAATGAAAGGTTCCTCAAAATGTCAAGTCATACAGAAAACAACAGTGAGAGTTATTGTTACTGATTGTAGTTGATTAAATCATGAACCCCTCGTGACGACGATTAAATCGAGGCATGTGACGTCGCCCGTTACGGCGGAGCCGGGGTCCCACCCTGGAGCCAAGCCTGGGGTCGGGACTCGTCGGAGAGCGCCTGGTGGCTGGGTTGCTCCTCGCGGGACCCGGCCGAGCCAAGCCCAAACGAGGGGATGTGGGCCCTCCCCCCTGGGGCCCCCCACCTGCAGGGGGAACCCGGGGGGACTGGTGCAAAGAGGATAGGGCAGGAAAAAAGGGGAGACTCAGGCCCGACCCCCCGATGTTAGGCGGCTCTAGGGACAGGAATGCTCTCACTGGGGGGGGAAGGAGCCCGAGCTTGTGCGGGGGGTCGAAGATATCGCTAGAAATACGGGGTCGCCTCCACGCACGCGTTGGCTCTGGAACCCACCTCCCGAGAGGGGGTGGACTCTCTTTTACTCTGGGGTTGCCCACGGGGAGAGGCGACGGGGTGGGGTGGGTTGCTTGTTTTTCCCCCGGGTCAGCCGTCCATTTGGGGTTTTCCCCAGTGGATGAGGGGTCACATCCCTCACCTTCGGGTTTTGGGGAAAATCTCTGACTGTTTTTTTGGCCTATGGCCGAGCGATAGTGGGAGTCCCGGGCCCTTTTTGGCATCCCATTTGGGGGTGGGATATCCCTTCCCGGGGGGTCCTTTATTTGGGGGACTTTAACCCCACGGCGAAACGGGCAGTGACACCTGGGGGGCGTGATGGCCTCCCCCATCGAACCGTGTGGTGTTTTGTTATTGGACTTCTGTGCTATCACGGGTTTTCATAATGAACACCATGTTCAAACATAAGGGGGGTCCATCAGTGCACGTGGCACCAGGACACCCTAGGAGGAGTAATGATTGACTTTGTGGTATCATCTGACCTTTGGCCCGCAGTTTTGGACACTCGGGTAAAAGAGGGGCTGAGTGTCCACGATCACCCCCTGGTGGTGGTTGGTCCGCGGGAGGGGAAAAACCCGGACAGACTTGGCAGGCCCAAGCACTAGTGAGGGTTTGGGAACTTTGGGCAGAGCCTTGGCCAGGGATGTTTTAATCCCACCTGGGGAAGTTTTGCCCGTTTCCCGGGGATGTTGGAGACATAGAGTCTGAGTGGCCCATGTTCTCCCAAATCTATTGTCATGTGCTGCCCGTAGCTGAGCTGAAAGGGTTGCGGTGCTTCGCGGCGCCAATCCCCGAACCCCGGGGGTGGACCCCGCAGTAAGGGACGCGTCAAGCGAAGAAGGAGTCCCATCGGCGTGGTTTTGGGTTTTGGGAACCCTGAGGCGGCCAAGGTGCCGCGGCCAGGCAGGCAGAGGCAAAAAAACGGCCTGGGAGGAGTTCGGGGGGCCCTGGGAAAAAGGGCTACCGGTTGGCCTCGAAGCAATTTGGCAAACCGTCCGGGCGCCTCAGGAGGGGGACAGTGCTTCGAAAAACTGTTTACAGTGGGGTGGGGGGCGCTGACCCCGACTGGGGGACATATGGGCCGGGGGAAGGAGTACTTCGAGGATCTCCTCAATCCTGCCATCACGCATTCCCTGGTTGAAACAGAGGGGGGGACTGGGGTTTGGGACTTTTCAACACCCAGGCTGAAGTCACCGAGGTGGTTAAAAAGCTCCGCGGTGGCAGGGCTTTGGGGGTGGAGTACCTCAAGTCTCTGAATGTTGTGAGGCTGTCATGGTTGACACGCCTCTTCAATATTGCGTGGCGGTCGGGGACATTGCCTCTGGACTGGCAGACTGGGGTGGTGGTCCCCCTTCATAAGAAGGGTGACCGGAGGATGTGTTCCAACTACAGGGGGATCACAATCCTCAGCCTCCCTGGTAAGGCCTACGCCAGGGTATTGGAGAGGAGAGAGTCCGGCCGATAGTCGAACCTCGACTTCAGGAGGAGCAGTGTGGTTTTCGTCCCGGCCGTGGAACACGGGACCAGCTCTATACCCTCTACAGGGTACTCGAGGGTTCATGGGAGTTTGCCCAACCAGTCCACATGTGTTTTGTGGACCTGTAGAAGGCATTCGACTGTGTCCCTCGTGATGCCCTGTGGGGGTGCTCCAGGAGTATGGATCGGGGGCCCTTTATTAGGGGCCATCCGGTCCCTGTACGAGCGGAGCAGGAGTTTGGTCCACATTGCCGGCACTAAGTCGGACCTGTTCCCGGTCCATGTTGGACTCCGGCAGGGCTGCCCTTTGTCACCGGTCCTGTTCATAACTTTTATGGACAGGATTTCTAGGCGCAGCCAAGGGCCGGAGGGGTCTGGTTTGGGGACCAGAGGATTTCGTCTCTTCTTTTTGCAGATGACGTGGTCCTGCTGGCCCCCTCTAGCCAAGACCTACAGCATGCGCTGGGGCGGTTCACAGCCGAGTGTGAAGCGGCTGGGATGAGGATCAGCTCCTCCAAGTCCGAGGCCATGGTTCTTGACCGGAAAAGGGTGGCTTGTCCTCTTCAGGTTGGAGGGGAGTTCCTGCCTCAAGTGGAGGAGTTCAAGTATCTCGGGGTCTTGTTCACGATTGGGGCGGGAGATCAACAGACGGATCGGTGCGGCTGCCGCAGAAATGGGGGTGCTGTGCCGGTCATGACTGAAAGAACGAGATCCCGGATACAAGCGGCTGAAATGAGCTTCCTCCGTAGGGTGGCACTCCCTTAGAGATAGGGTGAGGAGCTCGGCCATCCGGGAGGGGCTTGGAGTAGAGCCGCTGCTCCTCCACATCGAGAGGAGCCAGTTGAGGTGGCATCTATACCGGATGCCTCCTGGACGCCTTCCTCGGGAGGTGTTCCAGGCATGTCCCACCGGGAGAAGGCCCAGGGGATGGCCCAGGACATGCTGGAGGGACAATGTCTCTTGCCTGGCCTGGGAACGCCTTGGGCTCCCCCGAAGGAGCTGGAGGAGGTGTCTGGGGAGAGGGACGTCTGGGTGTCTCTACTGAGTCTGCTGCCCCCGCGAGTACGAGTACGAGAAAATCATGGGGTGTACCTACTTTTTATTCACACGTACTTCCATTTTGGCTTCATTTTGTTTAGTGATTGATTGATAGTATGAAATCTGTCGTGTGTTTTTCTATAATTGAGGTCATGTGTAAATAATTTAAGAACCTGGCAAAGAATGGGCCATTACCATTACGTACTGATGCATTAAACCCTGGACTTGAAACAGGGTGTGCTTTCTGTTCACTATGACTGTTTTTAATCATCGAAAGTGAAAGTCAAGGCCAGTAAAACCAGATTATCAGTCATCTTTGAGATCTGCAGGACTCTATAATTTTGATATCTTTGGTTTTCTCCAAAACAGTAAATGTTATTTGTTTTAAATGTTTTTATGATACATTTATTATTATTTTTGTCTTTCAATTTTCTTGTATTTTTCCATCAAAACCTTGGACTATACTATATATACAATCATACGTTTAAGAGCTAAAATATTTAGTAGTTTTGTGTGCAGTTACAACAAAGTTAAAATACAATTTTTGAATACTTTCACTCAGAAGTTTTAAAGAAATTGGGAAAAATTCTGTGTTTATATTTTATGTTCTGCTGTTTTCATTATCTGTGTCTTTCTGGACTGATGCTTGGACAAAAAAATATTTAGTCAATGTTTATGTGAACATTTACAACTACTTTTGATCCTCATATTAATATGAGAATAAATATTATAAAGTCATAGATAACCTTCAGATGTTTGTCATGTCGCACTCTAAACTGTAGAAATCTGATAAATGCTGTAATGATGTGGCTAATCCAGCTGCTCGATGACTCAAACATTAAATGCTTTTCATGATTTCCGTCTGCTTTACAAGCCCTCTGTGCTAAGAAAAAGCCTAAGCACTCATGGTGCTTGTTGTCAAGCCCAGAGGTAAAGCAGGTCTCAGAGCCTGATGTCTTTTGGTTTGCTAATGGAAACTGGATGTTTTCTGAACACCACGGCCCGTCGCTGTTTTTGACAGCCCGGTTTGTGCTGGCCGTGCACATGGGATCTCTCCGGCTTTACATTTTGCTCTGAGCGTAGCTGTACTAACACATGACGGCATGGACCACATTTAAGGGAAATGTGTTTGCAATTTGCTCGCCCTCCTCCACCTCCCTGCCCCGTCACTGTTGCACCTATCTGCACATAAGATTGTATTAACTTGTGGGTATTTGCATTGTGTGTGCTCCCTGGGGGAGCATGATGTGAAAGGAGTCCGAACCAGGACCTCCCCTGGTGAGAGCAGCAACCTTTGATTTCATGAATATTCTCAGGAATATTATTAGCAAGTTTAACACTGTATGCACAAGCATGGTTTTTTAGCTAAATATGGCTTCAGATGCTTTAATTTGGTGAGTCAGCAGCTGGAAAGCTTCTCATTGTTTCCCATCTTCAGATGGATCAGAAGGAAATCTGCTGGATGGATTATCTCCAACGGCGGCTTTATTATGTTCGATTCAAAAGTACCTTTGAGTTTTTCCATTTCTTCTTCCGCTCTCATCCCGCTCTTTTGGCCCCGGTTTTACTTGCCACTGCCATCTTCCTTTATCTTCCACGCTCCGTGCTGCTTTCCACTTATCTGACTTCCTGTGTCCTTTAGATCTCCTGCTCCTTGGAGCAAAGCGATAAAACAGAACCAAATCCCACATGTGCTTCTCCAGACCTCAACCTGCAGTGCAAAGATGTGACTGATGCCTCTGTTACATCCCTGGTTGGACTCCAGTACGGGTCAGAGGGTGTCCTTTGACGGTGCTGTGGGATATCTCTGCTGCTCCCTCTCCTGGTCTGATCTGCATGATGGATGGCGCTCTGTTCGTGCTTGTTCTGGGCTTTTTCACTTCCTTCTTCATGTTATCAGTTGGTCTTCCTGTCTGTTGGTGAAAGCTTTCCTTAAGCTGTCAATCTGCCTGTGTGCAGATGCACACAACTGTTTATCAGGTAAAACAAGCCCTAGGAGTCCTTGCTTATGGGTCCGAGAACAGAATTCGTTTTTTGGTTGTCTTTGTGTGAAATAGCTGAGCCCTAGCAAATACTATCCATGGTGAGGCTTTAAATTATTCAAATAACATTTCATGAACAAAAACCATGCAATAATAATGTCAGTTTGAATGTTTTATAGAAGAAAACTGAAGACCCAAAGCAGGCCTCCGAGATAGGGACGGGTTGTGGCGGTTCTGTGTCAGGATATCAGTTCCTCAAGTCAGATAAGGAGTCCCCAGGTGCTGCCTAGGCTCCAGACAAACAAACAGATGTGTGAGCGATAAGGAGGATAAGGGAGAATGATGGAAGCAGGGATGAAGGAGGTAGGAATAAGGGATGATGGCATAAGGGGTGATGGATGAAGAAGGTAGGAATGAGGCAGAAGGTATAATTAAAGAAAAGTTGACCTACATCCTCATCCCTATTTCCTTCAACCCATTTGTTCTTCTCAGACCTAGGCAGGATCTGGGAGGCCCTTAGAGGGCATAGTGGATTAATATCCTGAGTTTGTCTTGGTTACTTAGAAACAAATCATAAAAAATCAATAGGTAACTCAGCAGTTTTGCACAGGATTCTTGTCCCAGTGTGTGTTTTCATTTTATCCATGTAATAACTCATTTCTAATGTCAGGAAGTGATCTTTTGCCATTTTTCTCACAGTCTATATCTCCATCCCAGAGGAACAACACAGTCAGTGGTCTCAAAGTGTGACTTATGTGATAGATAAAAGTTCAGCTCCAGAGCTACAGTGATACAGGATGATGGAACGAGTAGAGCCTTTGAGGCAGAATGAGCGAGTAAGAGAAAAATACAGTGGATCTTTGGTTTGGAGATGAGTCAGAAGGTTTTTTCTCGTTCTCTTTGATATAGCACAGCTCACAAACAAATTTCCAATTCATTTCGTTCTCATCCAATCAAATAGTCATGTTCTGATCCATTTACATTCAGCTCAATTCAGTTTTTAACTATAACACAAAACAGCCAAATAAAGTTGATGATTCAATGTCAGTTGGTAGAACCTATTTCCTCTATGGAAGCCCAGTCAATTGCATTAATGACTTTGGATCAATGTGCCACAGTAGACAGGAAGAAACCTCCAGCAGAACCCGGCTCAAGAAAGAAAGGCAAAGAGTACACATGGTTAATGGCAACAATACCGCCTTGAGTGGCTTTGTCTACAAAAGAGACACAGCAAAACGCAGGTATCACTGATTCATGAGTACTTTCTATGGAAAGAAAAGTTCTACACATAAGTAACTGCAGCAATTACTTTGTCATTTGCTTTGTCCGGGAAAGAGAAACAGCTAAATACTGAAGCACCGAATCAGCAGTACTTTCTATGCCAAGAAAAACAAAGATAGTTCAGTCAAACAACTAATGTGTAAATGTTTAAATACAACTTTATTTCCCAGTATAGCCTTATACGTGTCCGCCTACTCCCTCTGCCTCTGGCCACCCCCACCCCCAAATGCCTTTTACAGAGAAGGATGCAAAGTCAATGGCAGCAACAACCACAATGTATTATAGGAGAAAAGAGAAAATAGAGGAAACGTGGTTACTGGGTTGTTAAAGGGTTTAAAGAACTTCGTGTGGCAGGAGCACTGCTAGATTGATAACTGTCATAAAATGGCCTTTGTTTTGTCATATGTTGTTCTGACTTTTAAAGTGCTCAGTTTATAGAAAGATCTGTTGGCTGGCTGCTTTTATCGTGGTGAAAGACGCTAAATAGCCTCTCTGTGCAACAAGACATCTTGGTTTTTCAAAAACAAACCCCTCCTTCCCATCTTCCTCTTTCAGCCACCCGCCACTGTCAAAGTGGGCGTGTGATTTAGCGAGTGAGAGTCTGTGGCTGGACAAATGTGTGTGTTCATCTGTGCATATGTGTGTGTGTGTATACGTTTTGTGCCAGCTGTTCTTCATGCCAGCAATAGCTGACCACTTGTTGGCCAGGCCAGACACTCAGCAGGCTGTCTGGGACCCGGCCAGCTCTGTAAGATTTGTGCACGCACACACACATGGAGCTCCTTTGTCTGTTTATCCTGGTGATCTGACAGCAGTAGTTAGGATGCTCCAGGAAGATGTTTCACTACATCATCTTTTAAACGACTCACACATTTAGACAGAGGGAATGTTTTAGTGGGATTTGAAATTACTGTCCCGAGCTGTGTGCGTCATGGTTTGTTCAGTGGTTGACTATGAGGATATGTCTGCGGGTGTGCTAAAATACAAAAAAATAAAAGAGCAGGAATATTTTTGATCTCCTTCCAGGACTGATGTGGAAAATGTGTCTGTCTCAGCAGATCATAGCTACAGTTGGACTTGAATGTGTTCCAAACAACCCTGTGCTATCTTGTCCTGTAATTCATACGTTAATGGTGAAAATGATTCCTTAAACCAGGTTGTTTTTGCAGTCTTGAGAGGTTTCTGATCTATGTTTATATAAAGCTTATCTCACAAGTGTTTTGCAATGATGGATTTTAATCCAGGCACTCAGACTGCTCTTCTCTCACAGTTTTCATTCCCACACTCCCCAGTTAAACTAATTGTTAGCCTTCCTGCTATTACTTAAATGGGTGAGATCAATT
Organism: Crenichthys baileyi; assembly: GCA_036173005.1. Taxonomy (NCBI): domain Eukaryota; kingdom Metazoa; phylum Chordata; class Actinopteri; order Cyprinodontiformes; family Goodeidae; genus Crenichthys; species Crenichthys baileyi. Next base: position 199,618 of record JAHHUM010002416.1, read on the forward strand.
TTAGTTGATTTATTATCCACTGATTTGACTTCTTTATGAATGACATTTTATGTCATTGTTGTTTCAACCTGCAAAGTCATTCAAAGGAATCTGCATCTCTAGAGATGAGACGATCAGACAAGATGTAACGTGTATATTAGGAAAAAAGTACAAAGATACCCAAATTCCTGAATCCCATCAGAGCAGAAAGACTTTCTGTTTTCTTCTGTTTATTTGGTTTCCCACTAAAGACAGCATAATTGTGATTCGTTCCCATGAGCTCTGTACACCCAAGAAAAATAACCCTCTCATGTTCCAATGGTGTAATTATGGATCCAAACAGACTCTATAGTTGCGGTGTTGTTCTAAACAGCTCAAGCACAGCGGAAGTTTGGTTTTCTAACCAAACACGATTGAATTCCAACTTTAGAAAACTCAACTCCGGGCCAACATCTTTACGAACCATGCGCTGCTGTTCTGCTCTGCTTCACATCAACAGTGAATTACTTCTGGTGTTTCCCCGTAGTGTGTCTTTATGGCATGAAAATGAATAGATGGCTTATTTGTGGCACTAGTTTGACAAAAGATGGAGACTGTAAAAGTTAGGTCATTAGAGGTGAGGAATATCTCTATATATGGCTTGTTTCCGTAAAGGAGGAAAGTCCTTGATGAGCTTAAAGGCTTTTTGTAGTAAAATTAAAGTTGCCTTCATTTGGGTCTTAGACTCCAATTGTAATTTAAAGAGAACAGAAGTAAAAAAACAAAGTTTAGAGCCTGTAGCCAAAGATTATTTGCACTTTCGATTTGTAATTGTAAATTGTACATTTCTAGATCTAAGTCAAGGAAATAAAAAAAGAAAGATCCAGAAGTAGGAATTCCATCCTGCAAAGTCAAAGGTCCCTGCTCCGGAGATGATGATCTTTTCCCTCTGCTGGATATCAACAACTTGCTGTCTTTGAGCTGGCTCTCTCTCAGGAGTAGGTTGTCCATTTCATACTCCACAGCTCCAACCAGAAATGTCAGAGCTACCTGGTGGGACCTCTCTGGGTGTCGTGGTGTAATGTCTCCAGCACCTAGGAGCCCAGTAAGAATAGTTTAATAAAAAAAGCTGATACTTAGCTTTCAATAAAAAAAATATTCAGGGAAAACTATCACGTATTTGCATTTCATGAAGCTGGATCTTAACCAGGCCACTCAAGAATGATGCCTGCTGCAACATTTCAACAAAGCCCGTTGTGGTCTGAAGCTCCTGTTGAACCTTGAAGCTTTGATTTTGCACTGAAGACAAAAGTTACCCAGACCATGATGAAACCTCCTCTACTGTGCCACTCAGAAAACATCTCCAGTGGGATCTTGTCCTGCCAGTAACAGTGGAAGCCATGAGGAGCTTCTAGATTCATTTACTGCTGTCAGAGAAACAAACGTTCTTCTCTTACAGTCCAAACAGGCACGTTTATGATGTGGCAAGAGACATGGTCGTTGTTCTTTAAGCGCTCTCCCAGATGTTATGGTTATTGAGCTGGAGTCAGCATGTGTAAGAATCTGCCTGTGTCTTCGTGTACAGAGTTGAAATTTGCTTGGGCTCTACCGCTGAACTTTCTGTCCCAACATACCCAAGACCTCCTGAGAGATTTAAAATAACTCCCCTAAAGCATCCAACCTCAGCAGCCCTGCAGCATTGCAAGAGGCCTTGTTCGTGCAGCTCAGCAATCCTGCAACATTCAGCGACACTTGGCCTGACCTAAAGTTTAGTCTGATTTAATGTCGGACAGAGAGGGATAAAAGCTTACGTGTCAGCATCCGTAAATATCTGGTTTCAGCTGTGTGTAAGAAATTATTCATATCCATGTGCTTCAGACAGCTTATCTATTGGTTATTTTTTCTTCTTCCTTGCTATTAGGTGAATTTATCTTGTGAGTGGTGTATTTATATGGTCATCAGCTCTGCTCACAAAACTACACACTACTGTAAAATGTGTTGATTAATAATTTGTCTTTAAAACCCCTAATTGAAAGCTTTTGCAAGGTCTACAAATCAGAATAAAGACTGTTTTGTTTTGTTTTAAGACATGGGCCATAACAAAGATATTAAAGCAAGAGTTCATGATGTTTTACATGCCATGGATGTCTAGCAGCTGTTTGCAACTAAAAGCCACATATGTCATCCTTATGGTTTGAGAACAAAAACCAAAAACTAAAGTCTTTAGCATGCATAATCTGGAAAGCAGAGAAATGGAATTTGGAATAAAAGTCTACATCCAACAACCTATCATAGGATTTGTAGCCAGCACCTCTGTAGTTTGGCTCTGGACAGAATGTCAACACATCATCACAGAAAAAGTTTTACAATGAGTCACAGATTGATGCTTTATTACAGTGAGAGTGTGTGAGGGTGGAGATTTCCTCGGGCTCATGATGAATAGCAGCTGAGAAGATGCATGTAAATCATCTTATCAGTCCTCAGATTGTGGAGCCCATGATTGGCCACAGTCCTGCTGATGTGTAAATTTTGAACGTCCCCTTAGTCACAGTGGAAACCTCATTCCTCTCAGTCACAAAAACGAGTCATGTGGGGTCATTTTATCGTCAGATGTTCCTCAGTATTTGGTTTGGAAAATCTGGATGAAATGTGTTTTAGATTAAATGGTTTGATTGTGGCTTCCCTTCAGGATGAGATTAAACAATCTGAAAGGAAGCGTCAAGATACCACATCCTCTCTGGACTCGATATACAGATTCGCCTAAAAGTATTCATGCTCCATGAGGTTTTTCGTATTTTGTCAAACACAACCTCAATGTATTTCATGTGATACTCTAACACAAAGTAGTAGAATGTAATGTTTTTTAGTCTGTGGCATGAGTTTGTATTCAGCCTCCTTGAGTCAACAGTATGTAGAACCTGCCTTCGCTGCATCTACAGCTGCAAGTCTTTTAGGTTATATTCTCAACAGCACATCAGAAGACTGAGATGTTTGCCCATTCTTCTCTGCAAAAAAGCTCCAGCTCAGTCAGATTTGATGGAGAGCATCTCTGAACATCAACTTTAAATTCTTTTCAATTGTACAATCAGTCACATTCAATAAATCTGAATATGAGATTCAGTAGAGCTTGTTTGTAAAATTAAAAGGACAACCTTTTAGCAGGTATTAAACATACTTTTCATAAGCCCACGTATCTGTATTTAACAGGTTTTTTTTATTGTTTTGATGTTGCTGTAAGCGGAAAATCAACCTAACTAACTGAAATAAAGGCTTTGAAATATCCATCTGTGTGTGATTAATCTATGTAATGTAATGTTTTACTCAAGGACTGCCCTGTATTTCGATCCATCCTGACATCAACCCTGACCAGCCCACAGCATGATACTGCCTACAGTGCTTCACTGTGGTGTGCAATGTCAGTTATCTACCACTGATACGGTAGCATTTTGTGAATCTTGGTCTCATCTCATCAGATGATCTTCCTTCGCGTGTTTGCTGTGTCTTCCTATGACTTTCTTTTAAAAAATATCTTTCTTCTTCACACTATTCCATAAAGGCCAAATGTCTGTGAATAATTAACACTGGTCATGTTGGCGGCCTAACTGAGCCGTGGATCTTTGCAGCTCCTCCAGAATTACCATGGGTCTCTTGGCTGCTTCTCTGATTAATGCTCTCCGTGCACAGCCTGTCAGTTTAGGTGGACGACCATGTCTTTGTAGGTTTGGGCTGTCACACTCTTTCCATTCTCAGATGATGGACTGAACATTGCCAACCCAGCTTTAAATTTCTCCACAACCTTATCTCTGACCTGTCTGTTGTGTTCCTTTGTCTTTATTTATATTTGTATTTACAAATTTGGTGACTGCTGAAAGCAATGAGTCGCACTGTATTTAATTTATGGTTTTCAGTGTAAAGAGGACCAACTACCAATGCAATCTTCACCAAATAATCCCAATAAAACATTGAAGTTTGTGGTTTTAGCACCACAAAATATGAAAACGTTCCAGGTGGTAATGAACATTTTTGCAAGGCTCTGCTTGTGCTTGTACATGCACAGATGTAACACAAACTCTCAGCATGTCTTATTATAGTGGAGCAGGAACCTTAGCAACTGCTCGTAACCCGCTGCTTGCAGCAGTTTAAGACAGAGCTCTTTGGGTCATTTTTGTTGTTGCTTCGGTTATTTATGAGCACCAGTTGTTCCGCCTTCTGGTTATTCCTGCAGTGACCACAACGTGGGTGGGACCCATCTGTGGGACTGGCAGCTGACATTCCACACTTCTTATAGGCCATGGACCAGAGGATGGTGAGGTTTAAAAGAAATGTGTGGTTTTCTTCAAGGAAATTGGGCAGTTTTGTGTCTTAGATTACAGCTAAAGGGTCAAAAAGGCTGCACAACCAGAAATGTCGATCTGTGGTGTAGCGGGTAACCTGTATCCTGTTACAGAAATGACCATAAGCCGAAAACAATCAGAAGTAATGATAATATACATGAATAAAAAATATTTTGCAGGTGTTTTTGGTAATGATCGATTTTACTGTTGCCTATAAGCCTTACTAAATATCCAGGTATAACAATTTATTAGTCTCTGACTGTTTAATTTTCTTTGATACTCAAAGGCATACCCTTGATTCTTGATGCAAATCTTACAGAAATCTTCAAAAAAAACCTGAAATATTCAAAACAATTGTAGATTGTTTACCTGGTTTTGTACAAACAAAATCTGTGTGCTGTTTTACTTTTTCCTTCATTAAGAGATGAATCAACTTTGTTACCATGTTCTGGTGTGTACCATACAGTGTTAGCACTTTCTTTCTTATTATGCCAGATATATTGGATCCATACGTGTTACACATATTGAATGCTGATTAAAAGGTTGTAAAATTCCCTGTTTCTTTTTGCTGTGACATCACTGTACCATTTTTTTCCCCCTTTCCCTTACTTATTGGTTGTCTGACCATCTTGGGCTGAAAGTTCAGTGTCCTATACCGAGCCTATTAGTGCCCCAAAGTGATCAAAAATGAGTTAATCAGAAAATAACATAAACTCCCCTGCCATGTAAGTCACTACCAGCATTCGGTATGCAGAGTTGAGGGAATCCTAACCAGTGCAGATAGAGAGTCTGCATATTGTAGTACGACATTAAGTAATGTTATCAGTGGGTTGTTGCTGCGATGTTTGCATAGCATTTACACACATTTTGTAACAGTGGTTTATATGAGTGTTAAAAATGACTGTGTGTTGTGATGCTCACACTGCAGAATTTTTCAACATTACCAAAAAATGTGTGACAGCCTGCCTTAGCTGATTATGTCAGCCTGAAACAAAAGGCAGATAGATAATAGTGTGAAAGAGATAGAAGAACACCGACACTTTGTTTTTTTATTCTGTTTTAGAAGGGTAAAAGGTACATTTAAACACATCTGAAAATCATTTAAAACTGAAATTTTTCAAAAAAACGGAGGTCTTATATTTTACCTCTTAAGTGGAATATTTTCTTTAAAACTAAAGGAGACATTTTCCATTCTAAGAGATCTAACATTTCAACCTCACATCAACATTACTAGTTGTTAGTTTTGTTTTTGCATGGGTTTTTCTAAAAAATTAAAATAATGCAAAGTGGCTAACATAACGGTTGTCACTACAAAAGGGACAGACAAAAAATAAACAAACTCAGGACACCAAAACATCAGTGCATGAGAGCAAATAGTACCAAATAATGTAATTTCATGGTTTCTGAGGTTTTGTTGCATTGCTATTGATCTTGTGTAACTTGACCAGTACATAAAGACGTGTAGCTATGGCTGCCAGGATAAAAGAAAGAAGAACCAGCCTGAGGAGATTTGAACTCATCAGTTTACCTTTTTTATTTTCTTACAGAATGCATGAACTGCACCAGTTTCAACAGCATGAACAGCAGAATAAAGGCCATTGAATCAAAGGTAAAGATCACTCTTTTTAACCATGCAAGCAATTTGAAAAAGACCTTGCAAGCTTGCCTATAGAGATAACTTCTGCAATTTGCTGCTCTCACTCCAGATGAAACTGTTAGAGGAGGGTCGATCACCTCCACCTGAAGTCAAATTACCAGACGGCTCAACAGGAAACGAGGTGGACACTCGTCGGCCCACTCCACCCCCGTACCTGCCGCCAGGTCTCAACACATCACAGAAAACATGGTTATGAATAGAGATATTGAGGAACTGTCTCCATTAACAGAAATAGAGCAACAACAGATTGAAATGTTTATTGAAAGTCAACTTGCATACCTCCAGTGTTTACATTCTTAATGGATTGATCTACTGGCAGCACATTAAAACGGAGTCATTTTTTTTAAGACAAAAGTATCTGGTGTGTGAGCTTTCGTTATATTCTTAATTGGATGAAACAGTCTGGTCAAAGTTTCTACTGCTAACTTCAGAAACTTGCTCTTTATGTTGTAATTATTTCCCAAAAATAACCTTTATCAATAAAAAAAATGTTGCAATCATAGTCATTAATATTTTCCTCAATGATGTTAAATATACTAGAACAGAATGGCAATACCTATAACATTAATGAATGGAATTTCAATAGATATATAAAAATTTATTGAAATATGGTATAGTAATGTCCCTCAAAATGTATTGACAACCCTTTTAAAATGTGTAAAAAAGCCTAAAAACAGCCAATTTTATTGCAGTCATGTAATCTCACATTTAACATTTTTGTATACTGTTAATACTTGTACGGTAAAATCCCCTTTTGCCAATAGGAGGCCACGTAAACTCCTACCACGTTTCACGAGCTTGGAGCATACAGAGAATGGGATGTTTGATCATTTCCTTTTCCAAGGTCTTTCTAGATCCTAAGAGTCCTTGATCCTTTTTAATGCCCTCCTCTCTTTAGCTCCCCCTACAGGTTTTGAGAGGATTTAGGTTTGGGGTAGGTCCTGATTTTATTTCTGTTGAACAATTTCTGCTGTAATTTGGCCATATGTTGTTAATCATTATCCTGCAGTGAGATCCCGTAACAACCTTTTTTCAGTTCACCAGGTTTCTACTCAAATTGTCCTTATATTTCATAAAATACTGAATGCAATGCCCTCTGCATTTGGAATAGCAAGCAACAGCAACAACAGTGGACGTAAGGTGCTTTCCCACTTATTTATCTCTTGTTTTCCACCTGGGGTGTTTATTGTAGAAAAGCTCAAATGATCTCATCTGACCAAAGCCTGCAGCTGAATGTAAAGTCTCAGCAGAGCATTTATGCTCATGGTGGTAGGACAAAACAGTTGGTGACACTGAGATGTCTTTGCTTTAGTTCTCTTAAAATGAGCCTTGGAGATTTCTTTTATTTCCTTTACCATCCTCCTCATTGTGTGTGGAGGGCAACCGTGTCACGTCATATTTAGACCCCAGGGAAACACATAGATAGAGTACGAAATTTGAAGGTTTCTTGAAAATTTTATCAGTTTAGAAATTGGTTTCAGTTACATTTATTTGAAGGAAATATTTGGGTCAACAATAATTGTGGCACCTATGATTTTTCTTAAAAATATTTACTTCTTAGCATGAGATATTAAAAACATTTTCAGTGTGAGATTTTCCTCCTGCAATAAAAGGCCTTTTCATACTTTTGTGGAGGGGTCTGTTTGTAGATTGTTTTCTTATGAGTTCATAAAGATTAATTTGACTGATGGCAAAAGTAAATTTTCAGATTTGTTTTTAAATATTGTGACCATACTGTAACAGTGAAATGTAACATTTATGTATCCGGATAAACTCTCAGTCTTAGCTTAACACAACATTTGTCCACTTCTCACTCTTAAGGACGTCCATCCTGCAACAGAAAGATATCAGGGATGTTTTTGAACTCGTTTAATTAAATAATTTGAGAAGCAGTCTTTTTTTTTTTTTTTTTTTACATTTTCCACAGTACCAGGAGCCAGAGGGCCTCCAGGACCTGCTGGGCCCCCTGGCCCTGCTGGACCACAAGGGATTCCAGGTCCTCCTGGAAGAACGGGTGATCAAGGAGCTCCGGGTAAAAAAACCACCAGTTCTTAAAGTCTCATCTGTTCAGTTAAGATAGTTTGAGAGTTATCGTAAACTCCTGTTTGTTTCATTTGACTATCAGTTTTTTTCCCCAATGCTCAGGAGAAAAGGGGGACAGAGGTCTCCCAGGTGAGACTGGCCAGCCCGGTTCTCCAGGTCTTCCTGGTCCACCAGGTCCTCCAGCGTCAGGTTCCTTTCCTTTACCCATTCGGGGAGACGTTTTCCATGCAGGTAAGATGACTAAGTTTTGAAGTTTTAACTCTCAGAAACCCTAAATAGGAGCTCTTTAGAAGGTATTTTTAGGCCCTGGTCAAAATTTGTATTAACATGTATCCAGGTTGATTCAGATAAAAATAGACAGAGCTAAATAAGACCATTCAAATAAACTCATAGCTATGTCACATAGTGGCAGTTTGATCACTCTGTAATCCACTCATTAGTATAACCCTAAACTCAGACTGAATGTCTTTTTGCATTAAGGAGGACACCATCAATGACTTTATAACAACCTTTAACCTAAAAACATCTAATCTGTAGGAGATTACCTCATATACCTGTCATTTTAAATTACCAAAATAGCAGAGTATGATCACATCACTGCTCCTGATAGAAGGTATGTCTCTTTAACCAAGTGATGTCCAAGTAATAACACTGCTGCCTGTTGGGAGTCGCATAAGGTCAGTGGATGGTCCTTCAGGAGGGATTGCTTTCAGAATGCTAAACTAAGCCAGGTACAAGAGTCCCAGGACACCTCTGGAGGTGGTCTGACGAAAGCCGTTATTAATGCGTTTTGAGGGTGGAAACACCTGTTAATGGTGACGTCCTTGTGTGATCGGATTACTTAGCATGGGTGTGAGTGCCAGGTCTGAGCGGGGTCTTATACTTATGGTTTAGTTTTGACCCCTGAGCTGCTGTAAAGTGTGTTCAGTGTGTGGGTGGTAAGAAAGAATTAATGCAAATCCGTTTCACAGTTCATGGTGAGCCATGTGCTTCACGCCAACATTTCACGTGCATTATGCTTTTTACTAGAAATTATTTTGTTACACACAACTTGAGTTCTGGTCCAAATGGACTCACTCTGGCGTTGCTAGAGAAACTGAAACATCAGTTTTTATCAAAGCACTTTGCTTTCTAATGAAGAGAAACTCCCTTCTTCCGAGCACAGCTGGCATATGTTTACAATGCCTCACAAAAGTATTTAAACCCATTAACCTTATCCACATTTATTGACATTACAGCCATAGCTGTAAGTGCATAACTGTAAAGTGTTAAGAAATGATACATGGTTTTTAAGCTTTTTACAAGTAAAATTGTGAAAAGTGCATTTATCACATCAGGGGGAATACTTTGTGGAGCATTTTAATGCAGTGACAGCTGTTAGTCCTTTAGGTGTGTCTCTGACAGCTTGACACGTCTACAGGCTCAAATGTTTCCCTATTCTTCTTTGTATATTTGCTCAAACTCAGTCAGATTACATGGGGAGCATCTGTGAACATATATTTTCAGGTTTTGCCACAGATTCTTAATGGGATTTATGTCTGGACTTTGACTAGGCCGATCTAACACAATGCGATTTGATTTAAATACTGCTCTAGCTTTATGTGTAGGGTGGTTATGCTGCTGGAAGCTGAACAACCAGCCCTGTCTCAAGTGTTTTGCAGCCTCAATCAGTTTTTTTCCAGGTTTGCCCTGTATTTAGCGTCATCCATCTGTCCATCAACGCTGACCAGGCTCTTTGTCCCTGCTGACAAAAATCATTCCCACAGCATGATGCTGCCACCACCATGTTTCGCCATCAGGATGCCATGTTCAGGGGAACAGTGTTAGTTTTCTTTTCTTCGTAACTACATTTAGCAACAAAGTTAGTCTCATCTGACCAGAGCGCCTTGTTTGCTGCATCTCCTACGTGATTTTTTTATGGGGTTTTTTTTCAACTATGGCTTTCTTCTTGCCACTCTTCCATGAAGGCCAGATTTGCTGAGAGCACAACTAATAGTTGTTCTGTTGATAAATTCCCTCACTTGAGCTTCCGATCTTTGCAGCTATTTTTGAAAACTACATAAAAATCCCAATAAAACACACTGAAGTTTATAAAGTGACAGAATGTGAAAATCTTAAAGGTGTCTTAATCGTTTTGCAATGCGCTGTAGTTTAATTGTTTCTGTGTGTTTGGCTGCTCAGCCACCATATATACAGAAGCTTTAATGAGGACAGCCACCAACAATGAAGCTGAACACCCAAGTATAAATCACTAGATTTGCTGTGGCTGCTTTGAAAAGATTAAAACTGAACATGTTACCACATTTTCCCTTTACTCCATTGTGTTTCATAGATCCTGGTTTGTTTTCTGAGTTAACATGGCGTCACTGCTTTGTCTCTGTCTGTCACATCGAAGTAATTATTCCTTTTGAGCTCAAAATAAAACCCCACACACATCCGTTTTCTCACATCCAGTACTGGAGTGTTACCACAGGGAGGCAGCAGGAGTCTGTGTAACAATCATTACCTCATGAGGCCTGCTGGCTCTGATTAGGCTTTTTGGCTGCGCCTACCTCTCTGAGTCCGGGACTCTGTCTGCGGGTCTGCAGCTATGTAGATTTGGGTCTGTGGGACCATGTAAGGGAAGGCAGAGGAGTGGGGGGCCAACTGGCTGTAAATCAGGTCTAATTTGTTAGCTGTCAGCACAACAATCTGCATTCGGGCGGGGGGGGGGGGGGGGGGGGGGAGGGTCTGGCCACGGCCCTGAGCCAGGATCAGGGTTGGCTTTGAACAAGGGAGGAGATATTCTGCCACTCATATGGAGTTTCTCGGGGAGGCGGCCAGACTGGAAGAGACTGTAACATTAGAAAATTAGTTCCAGAGGGAAATCTGCTCCTTCAAGACCCCTTTTTCTATGGACTGCAGCCAAAATATAACAGGGCTGTCTCAACATGGGGGGAAGACTGACACTGAGCATATGCTCATGTGGTGGGGAAGTGTGAGGTGATTTCAGACTAAATTTATTCCCACAAATTTACTTAAAAATATCCAACATGCTGAGACTAAGACATGATTTCCCTGTCCTGTGTGTTTTCTTTAAAGTTTTATCACGTCAGACCATTTCCTGCCCCGTGAAATGGGACCTCATTTAGATCACCCAGGTGTCCCTGGTCGTCACCGTCAGGCTGAATTCATCCAACGCTATCCTGCTCAGGAGTCGCCACTCTAGCTTAAGACATCTACAGCCGTACTTAGATGTAGAGGAACATTTCTTTGGAGTAAATATTTAAATGTAAACTAAGAATATATGTTTTATATATTTATATATGCACACTGACATGCATCCGATGTAATCTGCCTATTTTTGGATGAAAATGGATGGAAAATTATACATGGTCTTAAACACATTTTTGAAATAAAAATCTGAAAAGTGTGGCATGCATTTGCATTCAGCCCCCATTACTCTGATATCCCTAAATACAACAAAATCCAGCCAACTGCTTAAGTTACCTAGTTTCTAAATAGCTCACATGTTTGTTATATAATCTCAGCACAAATCCAGAAAGCCACTGTTGCAAAACAACCAAAACAGGTCCTGTTTGCTTCCTGCAGTTTGATGCAAATCATGGAGGGAATACAGCAAAAATGTGGAAGAAGCTGCCATGGCTCACATCATGAAGGAAAATCTGCTAGAGACTGAAAAACACTTGAGACTGGGGTGGACCCTAAGCATACAGCAGGAGCAAGAACACACATGATTCAAATTAAAGAGTATTAATGTATGTGAATGGTCTAGTCAAAGTCCAGATCTACATCCAATTAAGAATCTGTGACAAGACATGACAATTGATATGGACAGAGTATCTCCATCCAGTCTGACTGGGCTTGAGATAAAATTTCACTCTAGATCAACAAAACCGATGTTACCATTTCTCCAAGACTGGCAGCTGAAACTGCAGCAAAGGGATGTTTGACATACTGTTGACCTGCAGAGCTGAATCAAAGCACATCAGATTTTATCTTTAAAAAATTATGTAAAAACTATGTACTTCATTGAAAACTATGTATTTTGGTCCTTCTATATGTTCTATCACATAATACAAACTATTCCAATGAAAGACATTGTAGTATGTGGTTGTAAAGTGACAAAATGTGCAAAAGTTCAGTGGGGAAGAATACTTTACCCAGACTCTGTATTTAATCTTTGATAAATTACCACTTTATCATACAAACCAAATGAAGACTAATGTAGGCTCTGCTCTTTGTCTGATGCAATAAGGAATCTCAGCATGTGTCTGAACTGCTGTGAAGAATATGATACAGCACAGTTGTGGGAAAACTCACCATTTAAATCATTTTTCTCATAAGTTATTAACTTTATCTCTACATTTTAAAGCAGGAAATAAGCAAAACTCTTTTACTTAAATCTGAATTATTCTTCCACATACATTAGCTTCAGGAACTGACACAGCAGGCTTATTTAATTACAAAATGCACTTTACTGACCAAACTGTATTACTAATCGTGTCTGATAACATATAACTAGTCATATTGTACATTATATTGTTGTTTTAATAAATCTAATCATGCCATTTGTACTCATTAAAAGTATGAAAAGGTTTAAAAACCTTTAAAATGATCTATATTGAACAGTTATAATTAAACTGCATCATTTGTTGTTTGTTTTTGTTTTGTTTTTACAGCCTTTCAGTTTTTGATCTACAGTATTCCAGAGAGAGTAAAATTATGGATATTTTGACTATTACTTTGTGGGCTGAGTTACCTCAGTAATGTACCCAATGCTGATTCATTGAAGCATTTATTTAAGGAGCTTTTTAACTTATGTAATTTTCTCTGGAAATGTATTATAATGTTATCTCAGTCTGAAATCATTTGACTCATGGGGGACATAATTAAACTTTCCACATCGTTGATAGTGAAAATATTTGGGTTGCTACCTAGCAGCATTAAATTTATTGCAGGTAAAACACAGTTAAATGTTTAAATGTAGCAAAATGGTTATTGACACTCATGTTTTCCCACAGGGGAAGACCTGAACAGTCAGGTTCTCACTGCTCCACAGATCAGAGCTGGTCCTCCCGGTCCAGCAGGTCCTGCCGGCCCCTCGGGTAGGAACATGAGCCGTTTGCTGTATAAATATTAGAGGAAAACTGCTCGTTGTGGCCTCAATACAATTTGCATGCCTATCATATCATGTCCTGTAGGACTCTAACCGGATGAGTGTATTATTACACATACATGTTGTCAAAGCTGCAGGATTTACATTCATCCAGCAAATAAGTTAACAGCATGTGTTTAGTATTTTCTGTAAATGTGCATGAATTATGCAACACAGTCTGGATCAAACTTTAACTCAGTGTAAATTAGGACACGTTGCAGCCTCAAGATATTTACCACAGAATCACAGCAGATAAATTCAGTTTATTCAATTCCAATGTTGTTAAAAAGTTATCTATCTAAGGAAGCAATCCGTCCTGAGTAAGCATGTGGAGACAGTGGAGAGGAACCATTTGTTCTTAACAGGAACAAACTTCCCTCAGAACCAGGCTCAGTGAGAACCACCATCTGCTACAACTGCCTAGAGGGTACTTCGTATGGGAGCACAAAAACAAAGAGAGTACACATAGATAGTGGCAGCAATAGCTCTATCGGCAACTTCATTCAGGAAAAAGGCACTGCTAAACATAGGAGCACTGTCCCAGGAATACTTTCTGCGAGAACGCAAAGGCTAAGAGAGTACACATGGTCAGTGTACCCCAATAACTATGCCGAGGAACGGGACACAGCTAATCACAGGACTACGAGTCAGGAATACATGTCAACCAAAGCTTCATGAGCCATTTTGTACAGGAAAGAGAAATAGTTAAACAGTTAAATGTTATATTTACATATATTTCATAACAGCCGAGTGAGGAAAGGTCAGTGAGTCCTGTAGTCACCTAAGCGTAGGGCAGCAGAAATACAGAGGTGGCTGAGACCATTAAAATTATCAAACAAACGTTTTAAGCCTGGTATCTCTGATTTTCTGTTTTAAACATGTCAGCAAATCCTTGTTTTTAACAGTAAATTGAAAGGAAGAATGGAATCTAACAAGATTTTTGTATATTTTCTAAATGTTGACTGCATTTATTAATGTTTGTCTTCACTTTGGTGTCTGTATGATGCTGCAGGTGCCCCTGGAGAAAGAGGACCTGAAGGGAACCCAGGTCTTCCTGGACCAGATGTAAGTCTTTCTCACTTAGTTATCATTTTTAATTTAAGTCAGACATAATTACTATTACACATGCCTTTGTTTATCTGATACTAGGGCAAAGATGGTGTCCCAGGCAGACCAGGCAGTCCTGGCCCTAAAGGAGATCCAGGGGAAAGGGTAAAAGTGACGCTCGTTATTGGATTATCAGCCTGTCTGAACATATTCTGTACTTATTAAGAATCTGAATGCTTTTAGTTTTGTAACTGACCCTGCCATGCACTCTTGGACACATTAAAGGTGAATGAGCTTTTCTTCAAAGACTCTCGTGACTAATCCTGCTCTCTCTCATCTACGTAGAGACCTTACTAATCAGGGAAGCCATGTTTGGTCCCCTCTGTAGTCAGGCCTCCAGTGGGTCCTGACTACCCACTTTTTTAACCAGATCTCTTTCCTCTTCTTGTGTGATTTGACATTGGTGAGGTGGTGGAGAAGCAGATTACCTTGCTGGGATAAACAATTCCAGTTTTAGAACTATGTGTGACTTATGATGTTATTCATCCTCTAGGGGTCCCTGGGTGCAAGAGGCGAGCCGGGCCTACCTGTAAGTTTACAGTTAATATGATGCATAAACCTCACACATCCAAATATGCTGAAGATATCAACATTATTTATACCTCTCACAGGGAACACCAGGGCCAAAAGGAGAGCCAGGAGTGGGCTTGAATGACGTAAGAGGCATTACGGTGCAGGTCTTTTTGTTTTTAAAAAAATTGATCCTAATAAAGAGGATGGTGTCATTCAGGGTGAAGCGGTGCAGCAGCTCAGAGAGGCCCTGAAGATTCTGGCTGAGAGGGTCCTGATCCTGGAGCACATGATTGGAATTCATGGTGAGGAGAACTCAGCCCATACTTACCCAGAACGTACCCAGAGCTTAAAGGTTACTGGCACCAAATTTAGATATTACTTTCCTGGAAATACGAGATTACTTTCTCGGAAATTAGAGGTTACTTTAGGAACTTACTAGGTACATTTCTGAAATATTCATGGAGCTACTATTTACTTTTGGAGAACTTAAAGGTTGCTTTCCGAAACTTACTGGAATGTATAGATTACTATACAAACTTTAAAGAGGATACTTACTGGAACTTAACAGGACATTTTTTTATAACTCAATGGAACTTGCTGATTATTTTCCAGAATCTACCAGGCACTTTTCTAGAACTTTCACTGAGCTTTCCAGGTTCTTTCCTGGAACTTTAGAGGTTGCTCTCATGGAACTTAAAAGGTTACTTTTTGAAACTGACCAGGTACTTTTACAGCAATCCCTCATACTGAGCATGCATGTAGCTACAGTGGAGAGGAAAAACTCCCTTTTAACAGGAAGAAACCTCCAGCAGAACCAGGCTCAGTGTGAGCGGCCATCTGCCACGACCGACTGGGGGTTAGAGAGAACAGAGCAGAGACACAAAGAGAACAAAGAAGCACTGATCCAGGGGTACTTTCTATGGGAAGGAAAAGTAAATGTTAATGGATGTAGCTCCTTTAGTCGTTTCACCTAGAAAGAAAGAACAGATAAACTCTGAGCCAGTTTTCAAGGTTAGAGTCTGAAAGAGAGCACATATAATTAGTTACAGTAAAAGCTCAGTCAATCGCCATGTCTAGGAGAGAGAAAGGGTTAAACACTAAAAGACAGGGCCATGTGGATCATCGGTAGAGGGTGAGCATTAAGTTGTTGCCAGCAGAAGCTCGGACGATGCCCCCCTCCAGAAAGGTGTCACAGGTAGACACAGAGTCAGGCCAGGTGTAGCTTCTAGGAAGAGAAAAGAGAGAGAACAAAGTTAAAAGCTGAAATAACAGCAAATAATGCAAAATTGGAGAGTAGTGTGAGAATGTAGCGAAGAGGGTGAAAGTGGTCATTATGTCCTCCAGCAGCCTAAGCCTATAGCAGCATAACTACACAGTAAGTTTCAGTTCAGATTATTTAGTTAAACAGCGCTTATTTTCAACAATGTCATCTCAAGGCACCCCACAAAGGGTCCCACTGATGGTCATTGTTATACTAAAAACCACAAGGATTGGGATACCTCTCTCTGTCAGACTGATTATAACCATTGGAAAAGAGAGGGGGTCATACAGGTAGCAGAAATGGAGGGTGTGTTTGCACCTCAACCATAACTGAGCCGGTTTAGGCTAAACCTGACTCCTCCTTACTCCATCCAACAGGTAGGGAGTAAGGCTCCCTCCCTCATAAACTAAGCTACTCTAACTATAAGCTTTATCAAAAAGGAAAGTTTTAAGCCTAGCCTTAAAAGTAGACAGGGTGTCCGCCTCACGGACCAAAACCGGGAGCTGGTTCCACAGGAGAGGAGCCTGAAACTAAAGGATCTGCCTCCCATTCTACTTCTAGAGACTCTAGGAACCACCAGTAAACCTGCAGTCTGAGAACGAAGTGCTCTGTTAGGAACATATGGAACAATCAGATCTCTGATGTATGATGGAGCTAGATCATTAAGGGCTTTATATGTGAGGAGAAGAATTTTAAATTCTATTCTGGATTTAACAGGGAGCCACTGAAAGGAAGCTAAAATAGGAGAAATATGATCTCTCTTTTTAATTTTCATCAGAACTCTTGCTGCAACATTTTGAATGAGCTGAAGGCTTTTAACTGCATTTTTTGGACATCCTGATAGTAAAGAATTACAATAGTCCAGCCTTGAAGTAACAAATGCATGGACTAGTTTTTCAACGTCACTCCTGGACAGGATGTTTCTAATTTTGGCAATGTTCCGGAGGTGAAAGAATGAGATCATAGAAACCTGTTTAATATGGGATTTAAATGACATGTCCTGGTCAAAAATAACACCAAGGTTTTTTACTTTATTACCGGAGGTCAATTTAATGCCATCCAGGTTAAGTGATTGACTAAGCAGTTTCTTTTTTATAGACTCCAGTCCAAAGACGACAACTTCTGTCTTGTCTGAATTTAGAAGCAAAAAATGTAGAGTCATCCAAGTTTTTATGTCTTCAAGACATGCTTGTAGTCTATCTAACTGGTTGGGTTCACCAGGATTTATGGATAAGTAAAGCTGAGTATCATCAGTGTAACAGTGAAGATTTATCCTATGCTGCCTGATAATTTGACCTATTGGAAGCATATATATTGTAAAGAGAATTGGCCCAAGTACTGAACCCTGTGGTACTCCACAATTAACCCTGGAGTTCTAAGAAGATTTATCATTTACATGAACAAAGTGGAATCTGTCAGTCAAATAAGATTTAAACCAGCCTAGCGCTGTTCCCCTGATCCCTACAGCATATTCCAGCCTTTTTAAGAGAATATTATGGTTGACTGTATCAAATTCAGCACTGAGATCTAACAGAACCAGTACAGACACAAGTCCATTATCTGAGGCCATAAGAATATCATTAGTGACTTTCAGTGACCTTTAAGTTCTTGGCTGCACGATGCGCTGCTAGTAAATGCGTAATTACTTCTTTACATGCTGAAAAGATGAATGAACACCTAGTTTGTGTTTATTGGACTTGTTTGCTAGCAAGTGAGAAATGGGGCTCTATTTGTCAGCTATAGAAACTAGAGGTTCCCCTACCATTCATGAAAGTAATTTGTACTATTTGCTTGTTTTAGGATATTAACATTTAGATAAGGCACTGGGAGTATTGGCAGGGTTGTGAGCTGCATTGTTGCCTTGCAGCAAGACAGTTCCTGGTTCAAATCCTCGCTAAAGACTTTGAATGTTCTCCCATGTATGTTAGATTTAGAGTTTACACAGATGCCGTTAGGTGTGAGTGAGTGCATGTGTGATTGTTTGTGTCTGACTTGCTCTGTGGCGTACGGCACCTCCCAACCATTGACCATTTGAGATAGACCAGCCACAACCCTGCAAAGACTAAGTGGGTATAGGAAATGAATGGAGGGTAGAGTTTGCTGCATCCACCTGTTATCATTGCGTCATGTTTAATGTAAAAAAACCTGAACATTTCTCCAGAATGTCAAGCTGCTCCTGCAAAGCAGAGGAAGAACGACTAGTTGCTGATTGGTTTTTCTGTCTGCTGTAACTTTGCACAGAGAACTCTGAGGGATCTGGATTCGGCAGCATTTCTGACCTGCTCAGTTTGTCCAGCCTGAAGACGAAGCGTCGTCAACCCATTCATACCTTTCCTCAGGCTCCAGTGCTTAACGGGAGGCAGAGACGGGTCCCTCTTTAATGTTATTGTATCATTTTTCATTTGTGTGAATAACTGTAATGGAATATTGACATTTTTTTTATAAGTGGAGGTAAGTTTTTTGTTAACATAGCTGTTCCTCATATCTGTATTTGTCAGATTTGTAGTTTTTTTTCTTTCCTGTTTGACATAAATAAGTCCTGGTATAAAAGTTCTTTGTAGAAGAGAGATGTTGAACATTTCCTCCAAATCAAATTGTTTAGTCACCTTAAGACTCTGCTGCTGCCTTACATAGAAATAAGTCATAAATTACGATGAAGGTATCTGGCATCTTTCCTTCATCAGATAAAAGACTTATTAGTATCTCTTTCCTGGGGCTTATGTTGGAAAGCTTTGCATTCTTGAAAGTTGAATAAAAACAACATTTTTAGTAATCTAAAAATGTATATTGTCCGTCCTTTCTCTGTTGTATTTTGGTTTGTGTTAATGCTGTTGTAGAGGCTTACAAAAATATCAGCCTGACATAAAGTAATCAAACATCTGGAAGTCAGATGAAAACAATCCTGAATTTCAGGCCAAAACCTCTGCTTGGCCCTCAAGCACCTGGAAGCTGAAAGAGCTGTAAACATGACAGGATTACATCGGCTTGTTTAATAAACTGCCTCTGAGATTTCTGTTTAAACTGATATGATTTATTGTACGATAAGTCTCTAAGAGACCCAGCTGTAGGTCTCTGAATAAAACTCCCACCATGTCTGAAACGATCTTTGTTTTCTCCATTAAAGAGTTCATACGAGGAATCCATTTGGGGTTTTAAGCAAGCGTGCTTTCTTCTGCTTGGAGTCGCAGATAGGGTCGGTCCGGCTCTCGCTTGTTTACTCACCATGAAACATTTCACTGAGGTTAAGGTGAAGTGCAGCTCTGGTGACAACAATGTTGAAAACAGATCAAAACATCCAAACCCAAACTATAAACAGATGAGTGTGAAAATTGTGTGTGTCAGAGTTTGGTATTTTAGCTGAGTTTTTATTGCTCTATAAAAAAGAACTACATAACAATACAAGAAATCAAAGCTCCTCTAACACCAGACGCATTTTTATTGGCCATTATCAGCTGTTTATGGCCCTAAAGGTGTTAAAATACAACTCAGAAGGGCAGAAATAACCGCTTTGGGGTTTTGGGTGATGGAGGAGTATAAATACCTCGGTGTTCACCTGGACAACAGACTGGAGTGGAGATGCAACTGTGAAGCCGTCCACAAGAAGAGACAGAGCAGACTGTACTTCTGGAGGAAGCTTAGGTCCTTCAGTGTTTGCAGCAAGATGCTGCATATCTTCTATAAGAGCGTGATCTCTTCTGCCATCATCTGCTGGGGTAGCAGAACCAGAGCCAGGGACTTAAAAAAGCTCAACAAGCCGATAAAGAAGGCTGCTTCTGTTCTGGGGACTCCTCTGAAACCTCTGGAGATGATTGTGCAAAGAAGGATTCTTCATAAAATGAAGAACATTATGGAGAACCCTGAGCATCCTATTCATGAGACTGTTGTACAACAACAGAGTGTCTTCAGTCAGAGGCGTCTTCAGATCTGCTGTAAGACAGACCGCTACAGGAGATCCTTCCTGCCCACAGCCATCAGCATCTACAACGGCTCTTTGAAGAAACCTGCATAATATGAGCTACAACAACATCTAATTTCCTTTCGGGATTAATAAAGTATTTTTGAATTGAATTGAATTAAATTTAAATTAGGAGGTTGTGGGTTTGATTCATTCTTCCTCATGTCACATAGGGGTTAACTGCCTTGCCCCTGGGCAAAAGTGCTTGCTTGTTATTATGAGTCAATGATTGGTAGCAATATTGATTTTCATGCATCGTTTTTGTATTGTCATGGTAAAAAATCAACTCACCTTCCTAAAAACCGCTGTAAGAAATACAATATATCAATATGTTTTAACTTCGACATGCCAGTCTTTTAAAATTCCTTCAGATATTCCTATAAAATCTTGCACATACTTTTAAAAATTAATCCTTTAAAGACTAATATGTTTGTATAGCTCGACTGTTATAAATAAATTCTTCTAATTATTATCTATAAATAATACATCGCAAGAACCATTTACTCATTTTACTAATTATTAGTATCAGGCCCTAAAATGGGTCAATTATTGACAGCAGCAAAAGTTGAGCCATCATAATTTTTGTTTATTTTTTATTTTTTGCATTATTAGATAAGAACACTCAAACTTCTGATGTTAAAATATTTTCTGAGCAGGGAGGGTTCAAGACATCTGGTAAAAAGATCACTGCCGATAATGATAGCCTCACTTTAAACCACATTTTCACAAATAAACAACACAAGCGCAAACGTTCCTCTTGGCCTCAATCATTTTGCTCTAGCTGAGGTTTTCAGAGATCCTATAGACGTGCATGTAAACATCTGATTAACCTGTAAGCACTTCTTTGTTTTGTTCTTCTTTCTCCACAAGCTGCCAGATTTCTGGAGGAGGATTACAGGTTCTACAAAAACATATAGTTTACTTTTGCTGTTCAATTAGCTCCTGAGAACAGAGAGATAAGTGTGTTTACGAGTCGTCTTCATGCTCCTCTCTGGCCTCTTTATGAATTATTTCATCTTTGTTTCTGTCTCCCTGCTCATGTGCCCTTCTCCCCTCCTTCTCCTTCTTCTTCTCCTCCTCCGCACTCTTGTTTTTCCTGTCTACTGAACAGAGACGTGTTGATGTGAGGCCCCCGCTTGCATGGCCACAAGGGAACGAGTCTCTGGTGCTTTTGATCGGCTGCAAGATGAGACATGTCCACCGTTCCTCAGCGTACACTCCAGTGACTGATCATGCAACATGGTGGGGGCAGAGACAACCAAAAGATGCACACCCACTCATGTTCCCTCTGTTAATCATACAAGCATGGACACACATAGACGTAGTAGAGCCGGGCCTGTGTTGGTCCATGTGTTGGCTCTGCTCTCAGTGGGGTGGTTTGTTTGCTGGACACAAGGGAGAGAGAGTGAGATGGTGTGTGTGATCCCCCCATTTCTTGCCCCCTTTTTTTGCTTTTGACAGTAAGATGGATGATTGCAATCACAGGAGCCATCAGTGAGACAGAGCGGAGGTCTACAGGGCAGGGAGACACAGCCATGGGAAACCAGCCGTCAGATTAATGCGCCACGCTGCCATGGGAACAATGCACTGTTTATTCGTCTGGGGGTTTTTGTTGTTTCATATGCATTTTCTTTTCTTCCCCCCCACACACACACACATACACTCCCCTTCCCTCCCTCTCTCTCTCTCTCTCTCTGCGGCCTTTTCATGTTAACAACATGAAAGCCTGCTCATAAAACATGGTTAAGGCCCTTGTTTAAAAATGGACACAGAAAGAGACTGTTTATGTTTTAAAGCACAGTAAGCCTACTTTAAGTCAATATGGCCCTGTAAATATGTCAGATTTCATAGTGATTACACTGGATTCTTTGATCTCCTGAGAGAATAAGAGGAAGACTGCTTTGGTGCAGACTGAACGGATATTTTTAAGAGAAACATCTGTTGCTGTACAAACGGGATTACTGCGTCTGTAGCCGGGGGCCACCGAGGTTATGAATGGCACTGTGGCTGACAAGGAGGTCTGAGAAGGAGCTTTGTAATAAGCTGTAGCTGGCTGTTAAAGATGCTTCAACCAAAAAGAAATTGCATACAATTTTGGGTATTCATCAGTATTCACTTTTAAGTCTGAATTGCCTGTACTGAATGTTCACACACCTTGAAGTTTTCCACAGGTTCATACTTCGCAACCACAAACTTCAAGTTCTTGGCATTTTATGTGATGGACAGACAGACCCAAAAAGTGCATAATTGTGAGTTAGAAGGAGGATGGAACCTGGCTTTCTTTTAAGTTCTTGAAGCACTAGTGGCCAACTATTTATTAGAAGTTGAACAGGAAGAACGTCAAGATGGATGACTACTTTTACAGGGCATGTAAAACAGGTATATATTAGCCTTGAACTACTATCCAGTACTGATTCATCCAGTATTTCCCCTCATGCGCTGTTGACTTGTCAGTCTGTGACATGAGGTAATGTTTTATGCTTC
Organism: Crenichthys baileyi; assembly: GCA_036173005.1. Classification (NCBI taxonomy): domain Eukaryota; kingdom Metazoa; phylum Chordata; class Actinopteri; order Cyprinodontiformes; family Goodeidae; genus Crenichthys; species Crenichthys baileyi. Next base: position 222,088 of record JAHHUM010002416.1, read on the forward strand.
TAGCGAGCGATGAGAAGGAAGAAATATTGTCTTTTAATCCATATTCCCCTGACTTTGTTACATTATCTTCATCTTTAAACCTAATGATTTATGCTTCTGCACTTTAGACCTTTAATTCAAACTGACAAATTCCTGCTAAATGCACCCTGCTCCTGGGTCAGCTCCTGATAAAACACAGGTAAAGTTGTAGCTCGGAGGTATTCAGTTGCATAAAAACAGTGACGTGCTGCATTGACCTAGAGTCAGGTCATTTGTGTGTTAGTCTACCAAGCATTTTTAATCTTAAAAATACTTTTTTGCTGTTGGTGAAAATCTTGCCCTAAAACATATTTTAAAAGTATCCATATGCTTTGCTGAAGTTGTGAATTGGCGCTATATAAATGAACTGGACTGAATTCTTGAATTGAGATTGTGGGCCTCAAAAAGTCATTCTGAAGAACCTCAAATAGCCCACAGGCCACACTTTGGACACCCCTGTTGTAGATTAAACATTAAAAGACAATAATAAACAATTTAAATATCATCGTTTCATTTTGACTGTTTTCATATCAGAGAATATTCATTTGTTTTTTTTTATTTATTGTTAAATACATGATTCTCAAAAACAAACATGAGCTTAAATAAAGTAGAACAGCAAATCTACCCGTGTTCATATTTCAGTATGTATGTGTGTAAAATTCTAACTAAACAGTCTTTATGTTCCCAAATCTAATTCTAACAGAATTCTAACCTTTAGAACAATTAAACAGGCATTTTATTAAATGTTTTATGCTGCCCAGTCAGTTTTTAACAGCTAAAATGAAACCTTTAGGGGATAATGTGTTGTTCAGGTTCTTCTGCCTGATGTGACCTAAAGATCGCAGAGGTTTCAGATTGCCAGAGGGGGCAGTGCAGCTCCACACAACATGAGGAAGCACAGTTTGTGTCTCCAAATCTATTTCAACTGTAAAATCTGGTTTTTCAGCTTGGGAACATCTTTCTGTTTGAAAGGCAGAAAACCAGACATATCAGAGGAGAGGGGAGATCCAGTGTGGTTCTCTTTAAGTCTAATCAGTTGGGAACCAGCTTCAGCCAACAGAAATATTGAAAAAGTTTGAGAAGACAAAGACTTTAGTTGCCAGTCATATTAGAGCCGCTGAACAGCTATAAAGGCCCTCTGGTTTGAGTCTCAGAGATGGGGTTTTAATTGTTTCTCTGTGATGAGGTTTTCTGTAGGGGCTCTGGATTCCTTCATCCAAAAACATGCACGTCAGTCTAACTGTTCAAACAAATACTCCAACCCTCCTTCAACCCAGGATATGATGGAAAATTACTTGTGAATTCTGCAACGTGGACAGGATCGATTAAATGTGACTTAACTGCAACATAAACACGGAGGATCAGATCCGACTTGTTCAGCCTGTCTGCCTTCTGTTGCCCGGATCTTCTTGCAGTTTCCTTATTGATGAGTTGATCATTGGGAGTGCCTTTGGGTCAGATCCAGATAATTTTGTTTACGCCTGATCCAACTGAATCATGTGATCCATCGTTTTATGAGACACTCTAAAGTCCAACAAGCTGTTACAGTACAAAGGAGGCCGAATGGAGGCTTCAGCAGCTGCTGGAGCATCAGATCATTTACTGGGACCAACATTATTCCCTGCATTTATAACAACAAGCTATCTCTTACTTGACAAAGCAAATTGTTGACTCTGTAACAACGAGGTGTAAATTTAAATAATGCAGAAAACAGATCCTGTCAAAGGATCTGAGGCGCTCACATGTTCACTTCCTTTCTCTGCTTCTTTTTCTTCTTCTTCACCTTTACAAGTGATGGTTGAAAAAATAAGCAGTGTTTGGTGAAAAACCAAAACTTTAGATTTTAAGAACATCGTTAGAAATAACAAAATTCTTCAGTCAAGCAGTGGGGATGTAGTCCTAAAATTTCACGGAGTGAAAGTATGAGAAGATGTTGGAGACTTTTTGTTCTGAAATGTTTTTTATGGTGTGGGTCTTGGACTTTTATCAGCTAATGAACAGCTTCTTTGAAGTTAAGTAAAAGATTCAGTAATTCGGCGTGGTGGGTAGCACTGTTGCCTTGCAGCAAGAAGGTCCTGGGTTCAGCCTGGGGTCTTTCTGCAAGGAGTTGGCATGTTCTCCCTGTGCATGAATGGGCTTGCACCAGGTACTCCGGCTTCCTCCCACAGTCCGAAAACATGATTGTTAGGTCAGTTGATCTCTCTAAGTTGCCCTTAAGTATGAATGAGTGTGTGCGTGGTTGTTTGTTCTGTGTGTCTCTGTGTTGCCCTGCGATGGACTGCCAACCTGTCCAGGATGTACCCCGCCTCTCACCCAGAGACTGCTGGAGATAGGCACTAGCACCCTGCAAGGATAAGTGGATTTAGCCAATGGATTGATGATTGCTAGTTTTTTCTTTTGTTTTTCTTTCTTATTTTTGTATTTTGAAGCTCTGCTGATTACGATCCAGTAGTGTGAAATACAAATAGATGTAACTTTTTTTATCAGCCTTAATATTTTGATCAGGAGTGTAGCTGTCAGCAACAGGACTGGAGTCCCAATTGATGATGAGTTTTTAAACATTACATGAAATATAATTTATATGGTCTTCCACAGACAATGAATAAATAAAAAACATGGAAAATGCACAAAAAGTTTCTTACTACTCCTAATTTCTTTGTATTTTGTTTCAAAGGAGCTAGATGTTTTCATTACCTTTAAGATCCTAATCTGTGTAGCTCTCCAGTCTTTCTAGAAGTCTTTCAATGTATTTATTTAGACATTGGGGTATATTTTCAGCATGCAGTACATACTTAAGAAATGAGGAAAGTGGACAGCTGCAGAACCAAAGAGATGTAAGGCTTTAAAGAATTTACAGCAGCTGAACTGCATCAGAAAGTCAGGTCTCTGCAAAGTAGGACATTAACTGTCAAAGATCTGTCACAGGACCATGAGGAACACAATATTCTTCAGTTGATCCTCCTCTGCACTGGTAGGGTCTTGACATCTTTCCAGAAATCATAGCAACAGACCAAAATGATGATTTGTGATAGGCTAATTATGCAATATATGTTACAAAAGATTTTAAAAATAAACGCTCACAGTCGGCTTTTGTTGTCATTATACGCCTGTTTAATTGTTCACATGTCCCTTCCATTGTTATTTTGGGAAATACTGATCAACTCTATGACGGGATTTTTTCAAATCTAAAAGCTGAATTAGGAGGGTTGCAGACAGGACCCTTTTCTTCCAAAAAAACATTTACACTTGTGGAAGATTGTGTTATGATTAAACCAAATACAAAATCTATTCCACAATGTGTGTTTGGCAAAAAGAAACAGCACTGCATATCAACATGGTGATGGTAGGATCATGATCTGCTGTAGCTTTCCTTTGAATAGATCCGCGGATGTTGTTGAAATGAATGTAAGCCAGTTCTGTCAGTTCATCCCTTGACTTTAGGAGGTTTTAATGCCAGAATAATTTATAAGGCAGAGTAGAGGCTTAATTAACAGTCAAATATGCCTAAGTATACCCTAAAATGTACTGATATGAAAATGGGTGAAAGAGCAGGAGTCAGAAACCCTCAGAAACACTTCAAATCACAACAAATAAATCAGGACAATTCAAGACGTTTGTATCATTTAAAAGTTGAAAGTTTAAAACTCATTAAAGCAGCAATTGTCTGTTTTTCTAAAGCATCTCTGCCCTCCGCTACAATCTTTCCCTGGAGTTTCTATGAGTTAAACCACCTCCTCAGGTCTGCCACTGTCTGAGTCCGTCCTCTGGCGCTCCTCACCGCCCTGCAGGCCGTGCAGTAGTGCTCCCCCCAGAACCTCGGCTGGCGCAGGTTGTAGCTCTCCCTCCACTCCAGGTGCCGCCTCATCCGAGCCGGGTCGCCCCGCAGCTTCAGCAGGTACCGGGCCAGCTCCTTCACAGTGGGGAAGTCCTCTACATGTATGAACGCCTCCGCGGGCAAGAAGCGCTCGTAGTTCTGCCTGGACGGCCCCAGGACCACCGGCACCGCCCCAGCCAGAACCGCGTTCCACAGCTTCTCCGTGATGTAGTCGGTGTGCTGCGAGTTCTCCAGCGCCAGGTAGAACATGTAGCGCCGCAGTAGCCGCACCACGCTTCCGCTGGTCCTCTCCAGCGGCCGCCCGGCGCGTCCAAACACATCCACCCGGATGAACCTGCGGAGCTGCTGGTAGAAGCCCACCCGGGCGTGGGTCGCCGACCAGTTGCTGATGACCCACGCCACAAGGCCTTTACGAGGGTGTCTGGAGCAGGAGAGCTGGTGCGTAAACCCGTTTCCAGGACCACCGGTTGCTGTGCGCGCCCGGGGCACCAGATATCCATAAGGCAGGAAAATATCCGAGTCGGTCCGGTAGCTCATTGTGAGGTTGAACACATCCTCCAGGAACCACAGTCCGGACGTGTGGGATGGGGACTCATAGTTCATCCATATCCATTTCTGCCTGCTGGGCCGCGGTTCCGGTGGGAGATACGCCTCCCCGTTGGTGATCTCCCGGTGGTGAATGATCACGGCTTCAACCTCGGGGTACGCCTGTGGATCGTCTGTGAGCGTGCACCCAGGGACCTGGTACAGCTCCAGACAGTCCGGAAGTGCGCCATACTCCCCGAAGGGATGCGTCCAGATCAGGAGGGTCACCTCAGACAGAGGCAGCTCAGGGGCGCCCTGATCCGGCAGGTGTAGTCCACAGATTGCTAGGAGGAGCAGGAAGCCCACGGCGGCCACGCACACGGACAGGCAGGACCTTTTTAGGACACGTTCCCAACATAATCGTCTTACACCTGTCCGCCGGGATGCTCTGGGAGAGGGACCCGTTGGTGTCCAACCAGCTCGAACTCCCATAGACTCCCACTCACTCTGCAGGACACCCAAAATCTGTCCGCAGAACATAAATCAATATGCTTATGGGAAAGTCGCGCTGTGTCCTTTGCACTGTGCTGACACACCCTTTCAGCAACCAAACACCTTTGGCTTGTCATTCAGGTGTTAGAGTTGAGATAAGGAGGTTGTAGAATAAACCCTGCAACAGTTATGTAGCTCCAGTTACTCCCTGCCTGAGGACAGTATTTAATAAGGTGAAAAGCATTAATCCCAGGGCTGTACACACCAACGTGCAGACGTGGCAGGTTGGTCAGGCTTTCAGTTACTGGTGAATGGGCCTTTTGTGAGGCCTGTTCACTGTTGGAGGGACTGAGGGGTGATTTCTCCGGGTTGGATAAACACCTTGACCCAGGATGCAGCATCCTGCTGCTGAAAGAAGCAAATCACGACTCATTTTCCTCTCATATCTTAGGGAAAGTATAGATATACATATTCCACCTTATAAATAGTCAAAGGAAGTTCAAGCTCTTGGCAATAATAAAATATGACGTAATAATGAAATATGCAGGTAAAAGCAGCTTAAAACCCTCAACCTTCTTTAAAGTTTGTATTAAGAGAGCTGAAGCTTTTGATTAGATCCACAATGTAAGTATTTTATTTTTTCAGGTGTATGTCAATAAATCCTAAAATTATTGAAAGGTTTATTTATTTCAGTAACTCTGTTCACTAAGTGAAACACTATATAGATTAATTGAACACAGACTAATGTGTTCAAGGCCTTATTTCTGGTAATTATGATGATTCTCCACTTAACTCTAAGGAAAACACAACATTTAAGATTAAACTATTACATCAGATTAATGAAAAAACTTTTTTAGTGATATTTTTAAACTGTACTTTTAATCTGACAAAGGAGCCTCGTTGGAACACATGTTAATGCAGGGCCTCGCAAAAATATTCATAACAGTTAAATCTTTACACATAGTAGCACATTGCACCCACATCTCTATGTGATAAACCAACACGAAGTGTAAAAGTGTGGTGAGCATTAATATTCGGAACCTATTACTCTGACACCCCCAAATAAAATCCAGCACAGTTGCCCTCAGGAGTCACCTCTATTTTGTGAAGCCCTCAAAGGTTTGTTTGAGAACTTTGTGAACATCATTAAAACCAAGGAACACAGCAGATAGGTCCTACATGCAAAATGCTATGTGGTCCCTGCGGTGAAAAACAGCAGCGGCAGCATCATGCTGTGGGGATGCTTTTCTTGGGTTGGGCATGTGGATGGATCTAAATACAGGATAAACCTGGAAGAAAATGTGTTTGAGGCTGCAGAAGACTTGAGACTGAGGAGGAGGATCATCATCCAACAGGACAATGACCCTTAACACACAGCCAAAGAAAGTTATGATCACAGCATATTTCTGTGTGAGAATAGCCTAGTCAAAGTAAGGACATTTTCACACATGCTAAGCATCCAATCTGACCGAACTTTAGCTATTTTGAAAAGAAAAATGGAGAAAAGTTTAAGCCTCTTGTAGAGACACACCTAAAATGACTTCACATTCTGGAAAGAGTTTAAGAAATCATCAAATGTTTCAATATTTCACCTTTATGCAATATCCTTGTTATCTTAAGAAGTTAAACTGTGTCAAAGCTGAGTAAAAATATTTCCATACTCAAAAAATAGCCTTGATTTAAAATTCACAAAAAGGGAATGAAATGATATCTTTCTGATTATTTCCATCCTGGGTTAAGCACCGTATTTTATCTCAACTTTAAAGAGTTACTACAGAAATTAAACACAAAAAAAATAATATTTAAAATGAGAAAAATGATAAAGAATGGCCATTATAAAAAGGAGATCAGTGGTGCTGTGGTTGACGATGGCCTTAACTGGAGATGGGGCTCTAAATTATTTTCTGCTTAGCTCTGTTAAGGGCTGTGAAAAACAGTCTACCATGACTGTCTGCAAGCCAAAAAGCTCTACATGTCTCCCACCACTGGGTGTCTCCCAAGGCAAACATAAATCCTCTGCAGAGTCAGTTCTCTCTCTCAGTGTGGTGGTATTCAGATTTTTCTGCAAGCATGCATGTTTAATTTAGCAAATGAATAAACATCTCAGCTGGAAATGAGGCATCCAGCAGCGGAGCTTCGAAAAAGTTTGTCTTCAATGTTTTATGTATTAGACATGACCCAGCATCACAGCACACCCTCTAACCGCTAATGTTAAGAAATGAATCATAGATTTAATGTGATGATCTAATATAAACAAATAGAGGGATTTTAAAATAAGCATATTCTCCTTTAAACATTGAAGCAACACTCCCTGTGTGGAAGGACGGTCTGTTCAGGTTGCTGCATTTGTTTGAAGGTATTCTGATCAGAAGTCATGAAAAAATGATGAGGCAGCAGGGTTGTCTGTTGTGTCTGGTGGGCAGGAAAAACACGCCATTGCTGGGACAACATTATTCCTCCCCACAGACATGGAGGATGTCATGAAGTCTGACTGAGAGCAGTGGGGGAAAAAAAGCAGGCAGACAAGCAGGAGAGGGAGGAGATGAAGTAAGAAGCATGTGTGTCTCTCCACTGGGTCCTCCTCCTTCCTGTTACATCCATTCACTTTTCCTCACTGTGCAGACTTTTTTATGTGCATGTGACTAGTTATCCCCATAAGAGGCCGTGTATTCTTTCTGCATTATTCATCCTCCTTTTTCATTTGAACGGTTCTATTTTCGGCCGATCATTTAATGTCCTGCCTTAGGTTATGTTGCACCGAGAAGCAGCATGAATCAGCTTCAGGATGAGGCCTTAATATTGTAAACACATGTGCACTTCCCATCAGATAAGACAATGGTTCAGAAGAGAAGATCTGGGTGTATTTGTCCTTTACCAGTTTAGTTTTATCTATAAATTAGTTTTATGCATATGAAAATAATGCAAATACCCAAAGAAGACAAGGCTAAAGTTGATCTATTTGGTGACACAGTAAGCTCAAATTACAATCTTGTGCAAAAGTTTTAAATCAACCCAAATCCCTTTTACTTTCCTTCCAGTGATCCAGATTTTCCTGCAATCTTTTAAAGCGGCACTGATCAACATATCTTGAGGCCTTTTGGATGTCTTTCATAGTTTTTCTTTTAGCTTTGGCTGCTTTTCCCCATATTTTTTTATTTAATCATGAAAGCATACTGTGCATGTTAAAAATAAAACCAGGGAAGTAACCACTTTAGTTGAATATGAAATTAGTTATTTATTAACTGATCTATTATGTGTTGTGACAATAATGGTTTATCCTTTGCAGGTTCTGAAATAATGTATAGGTAAGATTTAAGGATTTAACGAACAAATGAAAAAACACTTTCATTTCGAAAATGTTCCTGTACTGGTCCGAAAATAAGTAAAATCAGCCAAAGTCCAATAAAATAAAACTTTGAAAACTTGCAAAAGAGGTCCCCTAACCCTTGCAAGATAGTCTGGGTACTTGGTAGCAGAGTATGAACCAAGATGATTTCACAGTTCTGCATCATTTAAATATATATAGTTATAGTTATATTTATATAATAATATAACTTCTCATTTTATGTTCTGTTCATACTAGAATCCTCCTGCTTTTTGACATTTTTTGACAAAAGGTTGGAGTTGATTTATTAATCAATAAATAAATGTGTCCTTTGGGTTTGTTTCCATCTATACATCTATAGTTCCAGGCAGGCTGGTGGAAATTTAAAACAGAAATGAAATAAACAATACAAAACACCAGCAAAGCAAAATATCTAAGAAAAGAGAGGAATAAAGCAACCAGCGTCTAAGATAAAACGATAACGGCAGGGTCACTCAACTTGACCTCCACTTTCATCTGGAAAGATTGAAAAAAATGAAGGAAGAGGCTGTCAAAGTCCAGGGAAAACAACAGTTTAAAGAACTATTGATCAAAACCCCTTTAAATATAACAAAAAACTCATTGGAAGTGCACAGCAATATATCATTTAAAATTGTATAATTTCTGCTTTAATTTTGTGAATTTGTTGTAATAAACTTCCTGCTCTTTCACAATTTCTTTAGGCAGTACATTTCTTCAGATATGCTGCAACTACCTACATGGTGGCATGCATACAGAATAAGAGACAAAAAACAGGATTCTTATCAGCTTATTTTGCATTTATTTCAGAAGCAGCAGAATGTGTAATTGACAGACTTAGCATTCAGTTTTTAACGGGTGCATCTTTGGTCCATCCTCCACCAGGTTTCAGTTTCCTGCTGTAATTTTAATCCAACTCATAGTCTTCTGTAAAGAAATGTGGTTGTTGACTTAAATAAATTACATATTGACTGGGTCATAACATGTCTTATTTGATCAGAGCTGACGGCCCCGTGATAATTTTTTATAATCATTTAACTCTATAATTCATCAAAACTAGTTAACCAGTAAATAAAACAATCTTTTACACGCTGGCTAAGTACACTTGTACTGAATTCTATATTAAGAATGAAGAGGTGGAAGTTTTTTGGGACAAAATGGCAACTCGGGGTGAGAGTACAAATTGATGAAGAGGTGAACCGAACATACATCTGACCTGTTTCCTGCTGTCTTTATATCTTTTAAGAGTGAGAAAACTGTGATGGTGTGTATTTTTGTGGCTGTGAGAATAGCGACACAGAGAGAAGCATTCAGTATTTGATGGGACCTCCAGGTCTTCACTCATCTTCCTTATTGATTTTCTCTTGCTTTCTGTTTTGCACTCCCAGGGGAGAGGATGTCTCAATTGGTCTCGGCTGACGAAGGAGAAGCTGAGCGATAGAGAAACAGATAGAAGATGAGGGAAAGAGAGGAAAATGATGGAGGAAGCAGAAAGAGGAGGAAGAGGCAGGACATGGCCCGTGATCGATCTGATTGCCGAGGCCCCGGCTGACCCCTGACCTTGATCATGACCTGGGAGGTTGTCCCGGAGGTCAGAGGTTGTGTGAAAGTGCCACCGTGGCGATTCACTCCACTGCTGGGTGATGATGATCTTATGCAGCCTCCCCAGCCTGTCTGACATGATCAGTGTTGCACTCCTGCCCGCGGCTCCCGAGGGTCTCACATCTGTCTCTAACCGGGCCACACGAGGCTCGCTAAAAGCACCTTACAGGCAGAGTCAATGAGCAGGAGGAACAGGGACACAAGCAGAGAAAACAGGGAAGGCTAAGAGACAGAAAGGCTGTTTTATTTCATCCCCTGTAGCTCTGGCTGGGCTGCAGATCTAGGTGTATAACAGCAGTGACACGATGAATGTGTTTATTTTCTCTATATTTAAGCTTTACCCAGATGTGCAAGAGCTGATGAGGCTTTTTTAAATATCTAGGCACCAACATATTCCTGCTGCTGTATTTTGTATGTGGAAATAAGAAAAGATCAAAGTATTTACAGGAAATATGCATGTAAGATGTCCATCAGAAGGGGAATTAATAACTGTGTTACTTGAGCTGAGTTACACTGTGTAAAGAGCAGCCGCCATACTTCTTCAAAGTCATTCAGATCCTATTGAAGTTCAGTTAAAATCCTCATGGAGACGGTGTTAAAATGCAGAGTTGAAATGCTATAGATTTGCCTTGTAGACTCGTACTGCAAGATATTTTTCACCAATGTTGATTCAAATCATTCAACATAATCAGACGATGAAGGGAAACTGTGTCATAGAACGTTTTATGTTTTTGAAGCAGAGGTTACAATTTGTTTTTAGCTTTTATTCGACTAAAACAAGAAGTAAAGTTGAAAACTTCGACAAGTCAGTTTGGAGTTCTGATTCAGACGTTTAAAGCTTCTGTCACTCTGTTTCTTATCGTGCTGTACAGTGCTGTGAAAAATCATCACAGATTTCTTTAGTTTTTAGTTGTTTCTCACACTTATCTGTTTTCTATCATCAGGCTAATTTTAATATTTTTCAAATTACATTTTTATTTATTATGAGAAGAAAAACTTTCCAAACTGACCTGGCACTGTGAAAAAAGTATTGTTAAAGTAAGCTTTGTTAAATCCGGGATTAACCGCTATTCCCCACAGTTTTCTGGAAAATATGACTAGTTTCACTAGTGATTCCCTGGCCTGATTACTGCCTGACATGTAGAACCATTAATACACCTATAGAGAACCTATATGACAACATGAAGTAGGGTTAAAGATCTCAAAAAGCAACAAAACATGTACCGATCTAAAGAATTTCAATAACGTGAAAAAAAAACAGTTACTGACATCTATCAGTCTGGAATGGGTTACAAAGTCATTTCTAAGGTTTTTGGACTACAGTGAACCACAGTGAGAGCCATAATTCACATATAGAGAATATGGAGGAATGGCTGATCAACCATAATTACCCGAAGAGTATATTAATAACTCATCTAGGAGGTCACAAACCAACCCAGAACAGCAGGTAAAGCTCTATGTGCCTCAGTTAAGGTTAGTGCTCATGATTCAACAATGAGAAAGAGACTGGGCAAAAATTGCATCCAAGGGAAAGCTCCAAGTAGAAAACCACATCTGACCAAAAAGAACACAAAGGTCCGCCTCACATTTTTTAAAATATCTCAACCTTAGAGGAAAACATTCTGATGACTGTAGAAACAGATGAACTTTTGGTAGGTCTGTGTCCCATTAGATGTGCCATTCATAACACTCATACCAACAGTCAAACATGGTGGTAGTAGTGTGATGATCAGGGACTGCTTAGCTGCTTCAGGACCTGGACGACTTGCTGTGACTGACCACAAATCCTGCTCACTATCTTAAATTCCTGAAGAAGAATATCCGCCCATCAATTTGTGACCTGAAGCACATGAGCCTTTGGTCTGTGTAGCAGGACAATGATCCAAAGCACACCAGCAAGTCCACCCCAGAATGGTTTCGGAGCCTAGTCAAAGCTCCCCCCCGAATAACTCAAATCATCAATTAAAAACTGCTTTTTGTATTTACTCAGGTTATCTGTGTCTGATTTTAAAATGAACAGGTTATGCACACCGTTTTGGATAAATGTCTGAATTTCTTTCAAATATTTTGTCATCTGGTGCCATGTAAACTGGTAATTTTGTGTAACTAAGACAAAAGAATAAACACACTTTAATTGAACTATCAGTATGCAAAATAAACATCTGTATCATATCCAAAATAATGAAACTATTAAATTATCATCCCCGTAATCGTGTACCTTTGTTGACTCAAACTTAGAATTCAATATTCGCTTAATTCCCTGTTTCATTCAAAACCATTTCAGAGCAATAAAATGTATCATGTTCCTTTCGGTGTGCCTTCTTGTGTAATGGTTGGAGATAACTATACAAATACAGCATAATGGACACATTGCAGAGCTACTAAGCTTGTAGGGATTATCTCAGACTCGTATTTCTGGTTTGGCTTAATGATAGGTAACGTCACCAGTCGGGGGCCAGGCCAGGGAAATGCTGATTAACAAAGAGAAAGCAATGACAGGATTAAACAGTGGATTCATCAGCTCATATGCAACTAAAGGATCAGGAGTCTTTGTGCAGATGAATTATATAAAGTATATGAAAAGGAATTTGATGCATAATGTAAATCACACTGCTGTTATTACATCTTAAAGATTTAATCAACACATCTGTATGCATCTGCTTTTCAGACAGGCAGCGTTAATTCAATGTACTTTATAAAATGCATGTGACCGGCTGTTAATCTGAAAACCACAGTCTGTCTGTAAATCACTGTATTATACTCATAAATGAAGTATGAAATGAGGCATGGCTATTTAGGTCGAATATCAAAATTTAGCACTGGGTCCTATTCATGCTCCAGGAGGAGACACAAACAGCTTCAAATCAAATCAAGTAATGGTCTGAAAGGCGAGGTAATTCTAGGCACAAGAAAGCCCACCTTTGTGTCCACACACATGTGGCAAAAGAGGTGTTATTATCTATGGCAAATTCTCCTGTTATTTTTGGGTGAATACAATTAAGGTGCAATGGCTGTGAAGAAACTGGAGAAAAATAAAGCTATGAAATGCTATGAAATATTTTTGGTAAATGCTCTTGGCCTCGGGAAAAAAAAAGTGTGAACACAGGCGTGGATTTTCCACACTGCAGGCGCTAACACACTCACACACGCACACACACACACACACACCCGTGTTTTACTATCTTTATGAGGACTTTTCAGTTACTTCCATTGACTTCCATTCATTTTCCTTGATTTTTAGTGCCTAACCCTGACCCTAACACTAACCCTAACCCAGTTAATACCTAACCCTAACAATAACTCAATTCATACCCTAGACCTAAACCTAACCCCTGTCCCAAGAACAGAATTTGGAAAAGTGAGGACCAGGAAAATGTCCTCACTTTGTCAAAATGTCCTCACTTTGCGATAAAAATACAAAAAATGGTTCTCACTCAGCAACAAGTACAAGAACACCCCCCCCCCCCCACACACACACACACACACACTCACTCACTCACACACCGTGGAAGTTTAAATTTGGGAAGCCACAGAGTGCTAAAAATGAAAACAATGTGTGCAGCAGATGTGTCACCTTGATAAACCTGAAGCGGCTCAGCTCAAGCTCGGTGGAGGCTGGTGGAGGTGGAGCTCAGGCGCGGTGCTGTGGTTTTTTTAAGGTGAATTAGGCAGAACAGTTTGACACAGGAATCCGGGGCACACCATGCATACAGTGTAATTAGATTCTTTACATATTTCTCTTAGGCACATCGACACGCTGAGAGGGTCAGAGGACGTGGTCTGCAGGAGTGACGCCCCCGGGAGCAGCCAGGGTTCAGTGCACTGCTCAAGGTCACTTTAGCAGCAGATCTAGATTCACCCTGACAGTCTGACCATTGCCTGCTGCAGCTTGGCCCGCTGCAACATGATCATTAAATAAACAGATGCATGTAGATGAATTCCTGGGTTTAAACGTCGTTGTTGAATTGCTGTACTCAGAGAAAATCACATGCTTAAAGCTAAATTTTTCAAGCTGTATTCAAGTCCATTCCATTCATTCCTATTCTATTTATTTATCTTTGGTCTTTCCTTATTGTTGTATGTGGACAGTAACAAACTGCTGTTTTCAAAAAGGACCAGTCATTGTAGTCTAAATGTGACATTTGAAGGGATTGTTCTGAATAAATCTGATGCTAGTGATTATTTGCTTCATTTATATCTTCCTACTCTATAAAGGCAAATGCAGAGTTTCTATTGTCTAAATCTGTTTACATCAACCTAATGAACTTTTCCACATTTTTACATCACAAATTTCAAGTTTTTATGAGGATTATACATACCAACACACCGTAGCACATAACTGTGAAGTGGAAGAAAAAATATATATGGATTTAACAGGAATCTGAAAAGTGTGGTGTACATTTGTAGTCAGCCAGTGTACTTTAATACCCCCCCCCCCCAATAAAGAACTGTGCAACTAATTTTCCTCCTTCAGGAGTCACCTAATTTGTAAACAGTCACAGGCTTCAGAGGTGTTTTTAGAGAACATTAGTGAACAAACAGCGTCATGAAGATCAAGAAACAAACCAGGGAGGTCAGAGAGAATGTTGTGGTGATGTTTAAAGCAGTGTGAGGTTCAATCTATGGTTTATAAGTGGAAAGTGCATGGGGCAGCTCCAAATCCACCAAGACCTGCTTTTCCACCTCAACTGAAGGGCCAAGAAAGGAGAGCACTCACCAGAGAAGCAAGCAAGAGACCCATGAAGCACCTCTGAAGGAGATGCAGAAATCCACTGCTCAGGTATGAATATATGTGGACAAAATAACTCTCAGAGGTACAATCCACAAATGTTGCCTCAATTGAAGAGTTGCAAGAAAAATGCCATAAGGAGTTCTGTTTGCTGTTTTCTACAAACCATGTAGAGGACACAAAAACCTGTGGAAGAAGGTGCTCTAGTCAAGAAAACATAGAAAACACTATCTGTGGAAGAAAACTATCATCCTGAATACACAAAGGTAAAGCATGGTGGTGGCAGCATCATGCTATGGGGAGGCTTTTCTTCAACAGGTACAAGGAAGCTTGTTAGAGTTGATGGGGAAACAGATGAAGTTAAAAACAGGACAATCCTGAAGAAAACCTGTTAGAGGTTTCAAAATACTGGATATTAATATACTGGGGTATATTAATTTAGGAGGATTGACTTTACAGTATCTCGCAATGTGAGGACACCCCTTACATTTTTGGAAATATTTTATTATATCTTTTCATGAGACAACACTAAAGATATAGCACTTTGATACAATGTTATGTAGTCTGTGTACAGTTTGTATAATAGTGTAAATTTGGTGCCCCCTCAAAGTAACTTAACACACACCCATTTAAGTCTAAACCGCTGGCAACAAAAATAAGTACATCGCCAAGTGAAAATGTCCAAATTGTGCCCAATGTGTCAATATTTTGTGTGGCCACCATTGTTTTTCAGGACAGTCTTACCTTTTTTAGGCATGGAGTTCACTAGAGCTTCACAGTTTGCCACAGGAATTATCTACCACTCTCTATAACGACAGCAGGGAGCTGGAGGATGTTCAAGACCTTGCACTCCTCCACGTTCCGTTTGAGAATGCCCCACAGATGCTCAATAGAGTTTAGGTCATGTTTGGCCAGTCCACCACCTTTTTTCTCAATTTCTTTAGCAAGGCAGTGGTCGTCTTAGAGGTCTGTTTGGGGTCGTTATCATGTTGGAATACTGACCTTCACTCCAGTTTCTGAAGGGAGGGGATAATGCTCTGCAGTATGTCACAGTCCATTTTGGCATTTAATGAACAGTAGCTCCTCACAGTCAGCACACTCATGCAGCCTCAAACCATGACACTCCCACCACCATGCCTCACTCTGGGTAAGACACATTTGTCATTGTATACAGGAGATGGTTTCAGTAATCCATGTCCTTAGTCTGCTTCTCTTCAGCAAACAGTTTGCAGGCTTTCTGGTTCATCGTCTTTAGAAGAAGCTTCTTTCTGGGATGACACCCATGCAGACCAGTTTGATGCACTGTGGTCCACCATGGTTAAGCCTGTTAAGCCTGTTCTTGGTGGCCAAAACCTGGTGGTTTTGGCCACCGTAGTGCAGCTCAGTTTTAGGGTGTTAGCAATCTCCTTATCGCCTAGGCCATCTTTATGTAGAGCAACAATTCTTTTTTTCAGATCTTTCAGATATTCTTTGCCATGAGGTGCCATGTTGAACTTCCAGAGACCAGTATGAGAGAGTGTGGGAGCGATAACACCGCGATAACACAATTTTGCACACCTGTTCCTTTTTCACACCTGAGTCCTTGCTAATTAGGCCCAATTTTGACATTTTCACTTTGGGGTGTACTTACTTTTGTTGCCAGCAGATTGGTATTGCAGATTATGCAGATTGTTAAGTTATTTTGAGGGGACATCAAATGTATACTGTTATACAATGTAAAGTACCCAGTATTCTTTACAATGTATCAAAGTGTCATATTTTCAGTGCTGTCTAATGATGAGACATAACAAAAGTTTTTAAAAATGGGAGGGGTGCACTCACTTTTGTGAGATACTGTAAATGCAAAAAATGTATAGTTTTCCTTGCACTTCACAAGTATAAATTACTTTGTGTTTGTCTATAAAATACACTGACGTCTGTGGATGTAATGTGGCAAAATGTGACAAAGTGGGCTTCAGGGCTCCAGAAATCTGGGGGAAACAAATCTCCCAGGAAGATGCAAAAACAACTACTATTAAATTGACTGTAAAAAGACATTAATGAAGAGACTAAAATTACCATAAAGAGATTTATGCAAAACTGAGACACAAAAGGACATAAAGAAATATCAAATGGCCATAAAGAGACAATAAATGCAAAGAGCTGTTAAGTGACTGACTTTGCCTCCAGAATACCTGTACAAAAAGACCAAACACTAGACATAAACAGCCTTTATGAGATGCAAAAATACACATGCAATTTATCAGATATGCTCACCACAGCTCTACTAATGTCTCATTTAAATTATCCTTATTTATGCATTTCACATTGAACATTGTGAATGTTACAGTTTAAAACAGGAAAGAAAAAATTTGTTTAGAAAACAAAATAAATCATTTATACATTGTACAGTAGAATATCCATTGCTGAAATGTTATAAGTCAGTTCACATAGTGTGCACACTGGTATAACCTAGAATTACAGATGTTTGGTCTGTTTAAATTGCTAAAAGAATCACTTTTGATTTTTCTACTTTTAGGGATTTTTCTGTGGCTCCTAGGGCTCAGACATTAAAACCAGCTAAGCACAGAATAGAGGCTGTAAACAGAATGCTCTTCGAGTATGAGTGATACTAATGTGTCACTTGCACCACCTGACTTCTAATGTAATTCTGGTGATTTTTGGGGCCATCAGTTTTGGTGGGGTCCCTAAGCAGCTGCTTAGTTTGCTTATGTCTTGAATCAAAATATGACAAAATATACAATATCTTTGAGATACAGAATCACCAACATGACTCAAAGCATTTGAACTTGCAAAGTTACTAAAAATGACAGAGGAAGGGCTAAAGCTTAGAAAAAATTAAAAATAAATAATATTAGGGCAAAATGGGGATACGAGGTTTCAGGACATAATAACCTTGAGAAAAATACCAGGGGTTCATCCTATTTACAAAAAATTTTAAACAAAAAAGAAGGCCATAATCTGATTCCTTTAAGTGAAAACAGAAGAGCTATAATAAATCCTGCTCCTTTTAAAATAATACAATAGATTATTGCAGTGGTAATAAAGTAATAAAGCAATAAACATAATAAAGTAATATAAGGGTAATTCATGTATTGTTAGTTTGATTCGGATAGATAGACTAAGAGAGAAATATGGAACAAAAATATTCTAATTTAAGTCCTAGTTTTGAAGTAAATATACTTACTGTACAGAATATTACATATTTTATGTGTCTTTCGACTCTTTAAAGAGTGTTCAATGTCTGAGAGTTCAATGAGCTGAAATTAGCTGGTTACTCAATTTGGGTTATCTGTTACATTAGTTACTTTAATAAAAGTACTGGGTGTAATATAGTTTAGTTTCCACATCGTGACTGTCCATATTTTTACTACCAAAAATATTTCTGTACTCCATAAATATGGCCTTTGTGGAAGAGTGGCATATAGGATTATTGCCACTTCACTGTAGTTTGCTGAAAGGAATGTGTGGGACACAGCAAGCAAATAGAAGAAGCTGTTTTGGGTAATGAGAACCAAACTTAACTTACTGGTCTACATGAAAAACATGTGTGGCAGACAACAGGGAAGCTGGTCATTGTTGATGGGATGATGGATGAAGTTAAATACAGACAAATGCTCAAAAAAAACCCAAACTGTTAGAGGCTGCAAAAGACTTGAGACCGGAGACAGGTTCATCTTCCAACTGGACAACAACCCTAAACACACAGCCAGGGCTACAATGAAAGCCTTAACATAGAGAATTATTCATTTGTTGGAATAACCTTGACCTAAATCCATTGGAGTATCTATGACAAGACTTTAAAATCAGTGTTCACAGGCACTGTACATCTAGTCTGACTGAGCATTAACTAAGCTTAAAAAGCTTAATATCACAGCAAAAGGAAGTTCTATAAAGTATTGACTCTGGGATGCTGAATACTTAAGCATGCCACACTTTTCTGAAATTCTTTGTTAAAAAATTTGACATTCACATTCATGCACTGCCTTGAGTTGGTCTATCACATAAATACCAGTAAATACGTTTGAAGCTCGTGATTGTAATGTGACACAATGTGGCAAAGTTCAATGGGTATGAATAACTTTGCAAGACACTTTGGAAGGCACTATTAATAAGCAAAACAAGACTTTTTTTTAATTAAATTTAACAACATTAATTGTATTGAAGTACCAGTTTGGTTGTTTACCTGTAATTTCTCAACGTTGAAAAAATGCTATTTAGGCAATTATAATGGCGTATTTAAAGAGACACTCCTGTGAGCTGACTCCGCTCCACGCAGCAGCCCTCTCTGGGGAGGGCGGGGAATGCGATCCAGTCCGAGTCTTCCAGACGCCCGGTCCTCTCCACTGAACTCCAACCCCCGCGCTCTCTATCAGCATCTCATTCCT
Organism: Crenichthys baileyi; assembly: GCA_036173005.1. Lineage (NCBI taxonomy): Eukaryota > Metazoa > Chordata > Actinopteri > Cyprinodontiformes > Goodeidae > Crenichthys > Crenichthys baileyi. The sequence continues at coordinate 241,020 of JAHHUM010002416.1, forward strand.
GTCTCAATATGTCTCAAGATGGCGGCCAATGCAGGATCGATGTTTCAATATTGGAAGCGCTTTGACTTACCACAACTACAGGTCAGTTCAATCTCCGTTTTAACCGTATAGCCTCTGTCTTCTTCGGCCGCTTTGCCGCTATCCTGGGGCTGCGAATTGTGTTTTTATTTCAGCGGCAGCCTCGTAGGTTGTTTCGGAAGAGAATCCAGGACCTCTTCCTCACATTGATGAAAGTGGCTCTCTCGCTGATCAGAAATTGATCCTCTTTGTTCAATTCAACATCGATCGGACACTGCAACCCGGCGAGCCGGGGCGACGCCGCGGGGGGATGCGCTGAAATAAAAGCTAAACGGCGGGGCTTCGGTGGTGGGGGGAAAGAAGAAGAAGCTCTCGGCTGGCTATCTTTATTGCGTGTTCAACTTTTACCGGAGCGAGTAGTAGCCGTAGTTAGCCGCGACGCTTTAGCCGCTGTAAGGTTGGATAATTTGGGGGAAGGAAAAAAAAGAAGTGCGACTCATTAGACGGTGGCGCTGTGGTGACACCAACCGTTGAGACATACGGGAGCTCTTTGGGCTTTCTATGCTGTATAGCTGGCACATTTCAGTTTCAAGTTTAGGACATTTAGCAACCTTATCGGCTAACGGTTTTGGAACAGTTTTCATGGAACTCGTTTCGGTGATTGTGCTTGATGAGCTCGGCCGTTTTTTTCCGCTTCTGTCGGCATTCACGCGTCACTGGGAGTTCTTTTTTTTTTTTTACAGGCATTGCCACGTCTGTGGAAGTGGACGGGACGGGACAGTTAAAAACACGAATGTTAGAAATGTGTCAGATCGTGACCTTGTGAACACGATAAACAACTTAAAACGTCTCTTGCCCGCCGCCTCTCCTCTTACACCCCCTGCGCTCCACGCAGGAGATATGAAGGAAAAAAACATATTGGGCCTGAATATATTAGACCATGTTTGACCTATCACAAGACGCGTGAGACAATGGCACTGTTGTGTTTTCCCCCGTGGCATTTAACACGCGTTGCTGAATTTCAAATCATAATTTATGAATATTAGTTGTCCGCTCACCGTCGTCATTAACATAAAGATTGCATTATGTAGGCTGTAACCCCAATTGTTCATACATTATTTTGTGAGCTGCACAAGCTTGGGGTTTTTAAACTTTTATTTGGGTCATGATGCCCCAGTGACTGGGTAGACAAAAGGACAGTGAGCAAGTCTTCCCAGCGGGCTTTGTGTTGCACTTGTGCCACATCATCAAGGCTTCAGTTATCCTATTTATTTGATCCTATTTCGTCCTCCTACTCGTTTGCCCCCTTGTCCACGCAATATGTAAAAATATGAAACAGCTTTCTCTTGTCTTTCCTCACCATCTATTAGAGACAGTGGCGGGTCTTGCATGAAAGACGGCCTGGGCAAGCCCCTTCTTTTAAGCCCCCCTTAGGAATTTGTTACTGCTGGAGAATAATCCAGTCTACAGTTGACTGGTCAATATATTTTCGTCTTTATGCCTGTCTTAATCTTAGGAAATCCAATTGCCAAATAAGCATAGGAATTACCTTTTTTTGGTCTTTTTTCCCACAAATAAAGGCTTTATTAAGTTCAGGTTTTATTTTAAAGGGTCTCTGTTTGACGTACATTAATTCTGTTTAGGATGGAAAGTGAAAATATTTCGGATTTTGTAACTAGTGTTGTTGAAAATAGCTAAAATCCATGCCAGGGACTTATGCTTTGATGCATAAATCAGGGTAATCTTTTATTTCTTTCCTTTTTTGGATTCAGAAGTGCCGCTTAACTATCACATACAGTTTTTGAAGATAACGTTTAATATTTGGTTGACCTTACATGTTTTCACAGAGTCCTTCTAAAACTTAATTTTTTTTTTAATTTCAACACTTTTTCATCAGTGAAAATTTACACAGTACAGGAAATTCTTGTAATTCCTTCATTTTATCTTGGATCTTAAAGTCCTACCTCTGTCAGGGAACCTGCAGGACATCATTTTCTGTTTTGTGTTAGCATCCTTTAAAAAAAAAAACAAGCAGATTTAGTCACTATCGGAATCGGCCAGTCAGGCAGCCAGGAAAAAGCTGATCATTGCATCTGTACCATCTTTCACCCACCCCCTCCCAACATACTTGACTTCCTCTCCTCCCCCTCCCTTCCTTTCTTCTCCATTTTTTTCCTTCCTCTCTCTGGCCCTTCACCCTGCTTTCACCTATTTTGCCCTTTTGGATCTGCTGTGTATGTATGTATGTATGTGTGTGTGAGAGCTGGTCTGAGATCTGTCGTGTTTTTTGTTTTTTTACATTTGTTTTCATGGATTGACAGCCAGCACGGACAGTGGAGGCACTGCCAGCAGCTAGGACATGAAAAATGCATCGCATAAGTTTGCGATAAAGCCCTGGGTAATTATGGCAAAGGCCCCTATCACAAGCGATTAGTCAGGACAGTGAATCTGAGCGTGTGCAAAAAGGGCTGGCGGTTGGCAGGCCTGTCTGCAGGATAGGAATCAGCCAGAGCTGGTGTGTTGTACGCATGTGTGTGTTTGTGCGCACAGAACCGCTCAGAACATTCACTTTCTATTATTGATGACATCTTATTTACTCTCCCTCCCACTGAGAGACTCCTAGAGGAAAACCTTCAGAGAACAACCATTTCTTCTTATCCTTTTTTTTTTTTTTTCCACTGTTGTTTTAGGATAATATGTGGCTGGCATGATATGATCAGAACCCACACACAGCCCTGTCAGCCCGTTGACTCCTCATTCGCTCTTTCCATGTGATCGGATGGACGTAGCGCACCCCACACATGTAGCCTGTTCTCTTTCAGGAATGTTTTCTTTCTTGTTTCCTTTTTGAAGATGAAACTTCAGTAGCTCTAAGCAATCGTAGCGTCTGTTCCTCGCTCCAAATGCTGATGTTCATTAAAATCTTATTTGATCAGTATGTCCCATTCCCTGTGTGGGAAACAATCTAGGTGGTTGTTAGAGGACAGAGAGTGCTTTGAAACAGCACAGTAAGCTGTTAAGTTGTCTCTGCATGATTTTTTTTTTCTTCCCCCCCCATCACCACTACAAACACAAATGGGTGCAACTGTGATGCTTTTAGCAAGGTCTTGCACACTTGCAGAGTGGATCAGTGATTCAGAGATGATGGCGGGGTGACAGTGAATTACAGATGGAGGAGGTTTTAACGTCTATAATCCCTCTCTGTCCATTACAGAGTTGAGTTTCTTTAGAGGGGAATCATCATTCTTCTCTCCTGTTGTTTTTTCCCCAGTTTTTTTAGACCTAGTCGAGCAGTTTGCTGGAACATCGTATGTCTGCTTCAGAATTGGCTCTTCATTACAGACGAGCCTGAATAAGAATCCTAAACCTATAGGTTGTACGTTCTGTGTAAATTGAGAAAATTAAGACCAGACCACTCAGTTACACACAAATCCCAGTTTAAGCCTAATAGCCCACATCTCACCTCATAATATTTCCTGGAAAAACACACCCCAGAGCCACTTTAAAAAATAGTTCACTACTTTAGCGTGAAGCTAAATAGCGACTAGAAGGGAAATTGATCCATATGCTGTTCTTAATTCACCACCTCCCTAATGGGTAAATTTAGGAAAAGGGTATTGTAAGCTGATCCCAGAGCTGTGGTCAGTGGCAACCTGAGTGGTATAAATCTCTCAACGACTGGCTCGCTGTTGTCTGCTGAAGTTTTAGTGTTAATTTATGAGCTGGTTGTCTGAACCCACTGGTGGGATATTTTTACCCCTCTGTTGCTGCACAGGCCGGGGGGGGGGGGCTTCGTCATAACGTCATGGTTTTACTGTAGCCAACGCGCTGCTCTGCCCAGTGACAGAACCTGGCATTGGGACTGAAGTTTCACTGTGTGGTGCTGAGCGACTAAGCATGAGTCAGAGAAAAAAGAACAAGTGCATGTCAGGTCTCCAGTCTGTCCTTGGGTCTGCTCTGGTAGGGTCTTTGTCCTCTGTCTGTGAGGTTTCACTGTGAAGGCATTGGGCACACACAGGCAGAACTGTCGGAAAATTAAAAGAAAACAAAAACACTTTCTATGTTTACCATATCAGCGAGTATTTCTAGGGAGAGGTTGTGCTGTCAAACATCTGAGGACTTTATGCAATTAGTCATATTCAACTAAAAGAACAAAAATCTGGTAATAGTCTTTCTGTGGCTTTAACCTAAAACAATTCTTACCAATCTCATTTAATGTTTCAATATAAGATGTGTCTGTAAATGATGATGGTGGCACAGATGAAGGCAGTTGATTGACGTTTTTTGCAAAAGCTTTTGAAAATATTCTTTCTTGGGATGTAGCTCATTTTGTCCGTAAATGTAAAAGTATTTAGATAAGACTACAGAAAAACTGTAACTTTGCTGTTTCACATTTCAATATTGTAAAAACTGCCAAAACTCTAAATGATAACGTGGTTATAGATGCAGAAATCACACGTTTCCTGGCCAATGATGGTTTCTGCTTGTGTTTACGGTCTGATTCCCAATTTTCACTGATTCTACTCTTTTTTTATTTTCGGGGTATAGCATATAACATTGCTTTAATTTATATTTAAGCAATAAATTATGTTTTTGTTCTGTTTTCTAAAGCCAAACACATAGGGTTGGAAAAATCTTAAGGCTAATAAGTTATTTCTTAGCATGTTTAAAAAAATCTGTTTTCAAACCGTACGGTTACCTAAAAAGTGAACACACTTCTTTCCATTTGCTAAGGCGCAAAGTAGACATCTCCATGCAACATCCCTCCCCAGAATTTACAGCGTCTTTTAATGATTGGTGTAGTAGTAATGTAATAATTGTTAACAAGCAACTGACTATTTCTTTTACACTTACTGTCTAAATGCTATTTTTCCCAAAGTGTTTAAAATACATTCAAACCCTTAAAGAATTCTCAACAGTAAATATTTTAATAGTTTGACAACCAGTGTTAAATTATGTTTTGGCGGTTACTGTATCAGTAAAATCAATAACATCTGTTATAACTCTTTACAGACTTCTGTCTGTTTTGGATCATAGTTGCTGGGATCATAAGTAGTACCAAACGGGGGAAAAACAGGCAACAAATCGGCTCTCTAGTTGTTTTTCACAAAAGTGTGGCTAAAGTACACATACAACATTGCATGTAATCAAGCTAAATTCCTGATTCACTTTAAATATTACACTCCCACTGATGAACCTCTCCTCTTCCCCTTCCACCATCTAGCTACAAGAGCCGAGGGGGCCGTTTCCTGAGGCCTATTTCCAAGTGGCAGGCATTATTTACAGACCCACTTGGAGTCTCCCTCACCTCCAGCATCATAGAGTTTCGTCTTCTCTCATGACAGAAGCATCCATTATTGTGCTGCTCTGTATTTCTGCAGAGCTAAAGCAAGGTCTGCTTTTGAGTTAAAATCTGCTATCATCTTGTGCTATTAAGCCTAAGAAGTTAACCAAAAATGAATATTTTCAAGTGAAAGTGTGATGGAGCATGAATACACAGAGCAGTGAGGTGTAAACAAAGAGTGGGCTTCGACCAGCAAGTTGATCACTTCACTGTTTAGGTTTTGGGGTGGGTTTAGCTCCTTAGTATTTGTTTTTCAGGTGCTTCCTGGCGCAGGTCAGGTTTACAGTGTTGTATATAGCAACAGTCCACCAATATTTGTTTATTTGTGGTCATAACTTGAAAAGATCGTAGAATGACACAGTTAAAACAGATGCCTGCAGATAGGAGCCAGAGGCTTTATACAAGTTCTCAGAATTACAGATTGATAAATATAAATTAGTCCCTTCTAATGGTAAAAGATGGCATTCTTCAACTTTCAGGTCTGAAGCATATCGCTTACATTTTATTTCTAAAAATAAAAGATTCTCTTTACTAACAATTGATCGGAGCTAGGATTATCAGTCAACAGTTTGCAAAGAATCTCAGTCGTTTGGCTTAATGGTTTTTCTCGACATTAACTTGATCAAATTACGAAAAGTTAATCGGGAAGTAAAATACGTCCCGCTTTGTAGAGTTGCACTAATCAGGCTGGTTTCTTTCAGGTCTGACCTGCTGATTCATGTAAATTGCCTTCACTCAACAATCAGATGTTTAAAAAAAGATCATAAAGGTAAAATAGTGCTGCATGTTCCTTGGTGCAGGTAGTGTTGAAGCCCCCCCCCTACGAGATAACCCCTACACATGGATCAAAGAATGCATCCCTAATGTTTCATATTTGTCTTCGTCTTGGCTGATTTATTCACTGACCAAATAAGCTGACATTTTCAGTGTAGTTGTATTTATTGAACCAAGAACAATCAGATTTTAACATTTTTGACCTGCTGATTTATTTATTTTTATTGTCGGAGCAGATTGAGGGTAAATTGACACTCACTAGTTTACTGGCGCTTCGAAAGACTTGATCATTAACGTAATTTGTGTTTTGAGCGGCACAAGTCTTTGCTTTATTTTCAAGATTTATTTTACACTCCATGTAGATCAAAGTCAAAATCAAGACAAATAAGTGATGTTTTGGTGCAAATTGGGGGGCGAAACCTGGCATATTCTACCTTCAAGGAGCTAATTGTTTCATAAGGCTATGATTTTCTTTTGACTTTGCTGGCTGATGCTGATTATAATTGTCACCATTTGAAGTGTTGAACATGATGTTAACGGGAAAATTCAAGCAGAGGCAGCTGTGCAGAACAAGAAATGGTCTGACTTCATCAAGGTGCATGATGGTATACACCTGAACTAAATGATCATGTGTCAAAGATCACACTTTTTGGAAGGTTTACAGAGTATATTTGTAGTTTTGTTGCACTTTATTTTTGTCCCCAAAAGTGTTCTTTGTGTTTATGCACAGTGAAATTCAGTGTCTTCTGAAGCCAAGCCTAATTTTAGTGTTGTTTATCTCAGTTATCAAGGCGTCTGGGCTAAAAAGGGTCTGAGTAGCCTTATGTGGAGAGCTTATCCCATGTCAACCCATGACTCCAGTATCAGTGTACTGTTAGATCATTGACCATAGGTATTGAATTCTAATAGGCCTATTGGCGTGTCCTAATGGTCCAAGTATTGAATTATGATATTGGCAAGCGCTGATGGCCTCAGGATTGAATTATGATATTGGTGTGCAGCAGCCTAATGGTTCCTAGTATTGAATTATGATATTGGTGCACTTTGATGGTGTAGGGATTGAATTATGATATGCCTTGCTATCTGCTAATAGCTCACTCTGTGTAATTTTCAGTGTCAATCATGGCTTTAGTTGCTGGATCCATAGTGAGCCCTAAGGCCCAATCCGTCAGTCTCATCAGATGGAAAACAGCCTTTCAACTTTTCTTCTGAATTGTACTCAGTCATTTTAGCAGTTAGGTGATTCGATTCTACTCACTACAAACAATAAAATGTCTTTTATAGTTTATACAGTTGAAAAACCAAATCTCAGATCATATTTGTGATTTATTTATTTTACTTTATTTTTTCTGTGGAGTTTGGCAGTCTCGCTCTCTACCTTGTGTTGTACGGAGCCCAATGTCCTCATTTCAGTAGTTTACACCAGAGATGTGATGGTTCCTCTGGCCTCTCGCATAGTAAATGGGCGGCTTGGTTCTGTGTCAGCCCTCTAAAAATAACATGCACTGCTGGCTAGGCTCAGCAGAAAACTACCACCGATTATGATGATTCAACTACCCTGTATTCACAGGTGCATATTTGTGTCAGATGGGGCAGGGAGGCGGGTTCTGCTTTACAGACTGTTTTCTGCGATGGGTATGATCAGCGATGGGCTGATTTTGCTTTGTAGTTATGTCGTCGGTTGGGAAAACTGAAGTGAGGGGAAACATTTTAGCAACTGTTGAAAAATGCCACAAACTGCTTATGTGTATCTTTAAAGGAGCCAGCTTCTTCTCATAGTGGGCATAACATTGATAGTAAATGCTAGCACCCTGCTATTGTCAATGCATAGAAGTAGCCTGATGCCTAAGCAATAATTGATCCCTGACATTGTCCACTGAAACGTGGGAAATTCAGTACAAATGATGCTCAATGGCTGTTAAATTCATTGAGGCCCTTGAGACTCCACCATAACCTCCCCCTAACCTTTGGGCTGCGCAGCTGTCAGGCTGGAGCCATGGTTCAGAGGTGGCGCGACCCTTACGGCCTTAGCATGACCTGGGCTGTCTGACAGGCCTAACCTTTAGCATGAACAGATGATGACTTCACCATCTGTCTTTCATTTACTAGGGCTAGCCTTCTTGAACTTGAACTTGTTTGAGCAATTATTGCGAGGAAAAACACATTAGATTTTAGGCTGAATACCAGTTACTAGACATACCCCTCCCCCCCTTACCACGTCCCATATCCCTTGACACTTAATTCAGGAAGTGGTTAAAATATCACACTGTGAAATGAGGAACTGCTTCAAGAAGTGGATACATTATCAGGTTTTACTGATTACTACTTTTTTGGCATAATTAATATGCCCATACATAATTATCTGGTACAGATATAAGCAAACATTAATGTTTATGCAATGCCAAATGTACCCTATTGAAAAATAGATCTAATTGAATGCATTTAGATTTTCAGTAATGTCACAGTCCAAACCCAAATAAAGACCATATTTTAGTGTTATATAGTTCAAAAACACGGACCACATTTATCTTCAGGCATACTTGGAATACTGAGGATTAATCTCACTGTGGGGTTACTTGCTGGCTTAAAGAGGGCTACCATAGCTTTCCATCGCCTAAAGACAACAAATCAACAAATTTGCCAGTTAGGAAAACGTTCCTGATGTGAAAAACACCGACAACAATGGTGCAAAAACTAAATAAAAATGAGATATTGATTGATAGCGATTGATATCTCATACCATGAGAATCTCATACCAACTCATGCCTTGTTGATGTGCATCAAACTACACTGTTATGGTGGTAAATACTTGAAATAGCAAACAGTTGTTGTGCTTTTTAGTGCAGATTAATAATTAAGAGTGGTGTTAATTATTGTTATATTTGGACATACTTCACTTGCATTACAGTGGTTATTGTGCCATTAAAAAAAATGTCATCAAGTAAATATAAACATTTGCAAGCACAACTCTTTTCGTTTCCATGAGAGCCTGTGCAAAATCCCAGTTTATAACGGTTAGCAAGCCATTCCCCTTTGCCCTCACCCTACTCCACACTAGTTAAGGCACCCTACCTCCTAAAAACATGAGTTGAACGCCAAGAATGAGGAGCAAGTGGTTAAATGAGATTCGGTGCTAGTGTTACCCTCTCAGCTTCTCAAGTGTTAAGGTTTTTTTTTTAACCAAAATGGCCACACGTTATGTGAGAAGGTTACATTTAAGCCTTTGTTTTGGTGAAGAATTTCTGAGCTTCATCTTGAGTTGTTTGGGGCCCATTATCTGTCATTTAAGTCTTTAAATCAGTTTTTTTTACTGCTAAGCTGTGTAGCCGTCCATCTCATTTCCAAAAGTGAGAGTAGCCCTCTCGAGTAAGGGGGGAAGGGACTGTGATTAGTAGACACAGGCTCATCCGCTGACTGCTGTCTGACCCTGAGTTTAGCGGTACGGTTATTAATAGGCCCAGAGGCCTCAACTTCCAGGAGGCCCTCTGATCAGCTCCAGATGTGGAATGAGAGAGGACAAATCTGTGGGCCTATCCATGTTTCACATAAAGCAGAAAGTGGGGAGATAGGCATTCGGCAAGACTGATAAAGAGCGAGGGAGGAAGGGAGGTACGCAAGGCCTTTCCACAGCAGGAGTGTGTTTTGCGAGGCTTTGTTTTCATGTGTTTTTTTTTTTTTTGTTTTCATTTATTACACACTCTGCCCTCAGACCAAAAGACCATAAAAACGTATGGTATCACCATGGCGACTATAATAACTACCTATAAAAACCCGCTTTTAAAATGTGAAAAAAGACAAAAAGGGCAGAGAACAGCCTTTAACTGGCTGGTTGGCCCCGACTGGCTGAAAAAAAGGGGGGCCCTTTCCCCATAAAACTATTTGAGAGCCAGACTGAAGGAATGCCTCGGAGGCTGCTGTGGCTGTCACGACACATGAAAGGATTAGGCTCTGTGTTTTATCTCCTCTTTATCTGATGGTAATGGATAAGGCGAGTGTAGCCTATCATCCAACGCTCGGGCTGGGGGTTTGATGTTTTAGTAGGGTGACGGTTTGTTTTTGGGGTTTAAACCCCCTTTTGGTCTAAAATTTTAAATTTTCCCCCCCTTTAAGGTTTTGATATGTAAAAGGTGGCCCCTTTTGGAAAAAGGTTTAAAATCCTTTTATGCAGTGAAGGCTCCAAATAGCTTTTTGGGTGTCCCCTTTACTTTCCCCCCATTACTCTAAATGGTTTTGTTTGATGTTTTGGAATTTAATCCCAAAAGAAAGAGCCTTTAGCCTTACAAAATGCTTCTTCATACTTCCCAGTGAGCTTGATTCTTCCTCCGTCATTGTGCAGCCTTTATATCACATTTTCCCCCACAAAGGGTAAAATGAAAATAAATTAAAACTCATTTTCTTTAGCCTAATGCAGGCTTAAATTTTTCTGTTTAAATTTTGGGGAAAAGGGTTAGCCCATGCTCATTCCCTCCTTCTCACTGTTTTCCTCTCAAAAGTCATGCAAGCAGTGCAGAAAAGTCTTGCTCACAAAGGCTGAGTAAGACAAAGCCCCTGGACATGTTCTGTTGACGTTGATCGTATAGACCGCGGGTGTCAAACTCAGTCAGAAGATGAGGCCTCGCTAGAAAGTAGTGACAGCACGGACCAGACACATTAAAGAGTCCAGGCATAGAGAGATGCCTAACCTAATGGGGCATTTTGATGTATGCCTTTTAATTTATGCAAGGAAATCAACATGCTGCTTTTATTGGCCATGGCACAGCTCACGCTGATGTGTCATCAGGCGTCTAGAAAATTACTGGATACAACAGATAGACGAAGCTAAATTTAAAAGTGGAAAAAAGACATCATGTGGAGCAGGGATCTGATGTATCAGAGGGACATGAGTGATGGACACCCTTTTTTCACCGCGCTGCCTCTGTGCCAGCAGCATGAAGCTGCAGGTCATCCTTATATGGAAGTCTAAGTGAATTACAACATGAAAAAGACTAACGAAACTGAGAACAGAACAACACCAAACACTGCTCTGTTGTCAAGGATGGGAGGCTTTCTGGGTCAAAAATAGATTGCAGATGAGTAGAGGAAGGTGTGGATATCTGTAGTGTTTCTCTGCTGTACTGCACCTGTGACTCGGTCTTTGTCCAGTGATGCTCTCTATGATATGCATTTCAAGTAGGTATTCATTAAATACACCAAAACTAAGAACTCTTGTAGTTTTTGTTCTACAAACACATCAACCAGCAGTTTGTACATTATTGCACTTATTTTTAGCTGAATAGAAATCTGATCAAAGTGAGGTTGAATAAATGAGGATAATCTTGTACTTGGTTTATTTTATGTCGGATTTCAAAACATTTTCTACTACCAAACAAACTGCTGTGCATTTTTATTCATTTGTATGTTTTAGAGCCCTGGTAAAAAAGAAAAGTCAAAATGGGAATCAGTAGGTCAGACAGGAAAGAAAACTGGAAATCTTTTAGATTTTTTTTTTTTTTTTTTAGAGTTTTATGACATATCGGCGTGATCAAACTTCTCTCTACCTTTTTATGGAATATGGAGTAATGCAGCGCTGCCCCTCTCCCACCTATTGCTGCACACTGCTGGTCAGCTGGCGGAATAAAGATATCAATACCTTACTCTACTTAGACAAATTCAGCTGTTTGAAAACTAAACAAATGCCACTCTTTAGGTAAATCTGTTCTGAAACTAGAGTTGCAGGAGCCGACTGCAGACCTGCTTCCTGAGCAGGTAGCCTGACTAGTTCACTAGAAAGAATATAAATATATAAAGTGCAGAACGTCAGAATGTTTATTTATTCTGTCTGTGTATCACAGTTAAAATACCAATGAATGAATGGAACAAACTTAAAAACTATTTATTAAAGAAACAACTTTGGCAACACAAGAAGTATTTTTGGAAATGCATCAGTCAGTCATCCAGAAATCAGAATCTAGCAATTTTCCTATTATTGGATCTGATTAGTGATTAGTAGGTTAAGAAGTACTGTTAAATACCTGTTCGATAAATACATCAGAACCAAATATCTATTTATTTACTGATGCGTTCTAAATTATTACCTCCATCAAAGAATCTGTAGCCAAAGTTATTTCCTTTTTATGCTTTAAAAAAATTAATAAAAACAATCAGTCAAAACTGGAATCGGGGGGGGGCAGAACAATGTCTGTATTGGCCGGTCTGATCAGTGTATCCCTTGGTTCCACTATTTGTAGTTTACATCATATAAGCTGTTAGCATCTCCATATAAGTTCACTCTAAAACCTCCTGGGTCTCAGGCTTGTGTATGTGCTGTAAGGCCTAGAGAGCCCCAGTCCTCCTCCTCTGGACTTGATTAATCCCTATCACCCCCCCACCCCAACTCTATGATCACGTTTCCATTTTTTTGTCTGTATCTGTTCACTCATCCCCTCCCCAATCTCCCCTCACTGGCACAGAATGGCTTCCTGGCAGAATGGAGGCATTAATTCAGGGATGAGAGGTGTGATAGTCTCTCTCTCTCGCTCCCTGTGTCTCTCTGGTTCTCTTTCTCGCCATCGGTGCGGCATTTGTAATGCCTGGCCTTTATCGTAGCTGAAACAGCTCACTACCCTCTGATCCTATCTCGGATCTCAATATCCTAGCCGTTCCACCCTGTAAACGCAGGGATGAAAAATCTTGCCCTTTCACCAATGCATTACACCCTAACATATCGCCATACTCCTCTCCTCCCATTGCGCTCTCCACACCACTCACCCTTTGTGACACAGGCCTCCAGCGAAATTCGAACTCTGCAAAATGAGACCAAGTGAGCTCCACTTCCTTTACGCCAGAAACCATCTTAGTCTCATTATATTTGTATTTAGGCTCAGTGCAGGCCCTTGAATCCCCCTTGTCAGACAATAGGTCAGGCAAAATAATGACTAGCTCTCAGTAAGCTTCAGGAGAGTAAGGCTTTGGATGTTGGGGAGATAAAACAACAACCGGTCTCTCAGCAGAAAAACATGGATCGATACAAACGAAGCAGCAGTGTAAAAAGGCTGTTTTTGATCCGGGCTTGCGTCAGCATCGCCGAGGTGAGTCTTGACAGCTCCCGCTCTGTTGGTAGATATGGATCTGTGTTCAAAAAAAGGGAGCAAAACGCTCAGGGAGCACAAGCGTCTTGTTAGGCTATAGAGAATGTTGGGCTGACCCTCCCGCCCGCCTATCCCCAACCGCTCTGCATACAAACTCACAGGCTGAAATCACTCATACCTCAGCTGTTACACTGAAACTGTTAGCTTGAAAACTTTGTGGCTTTTGCTCCTAAGGGGGGTAGAGGAAAAGCAAAAACGGAGATTCAGGAGGATATGACTTGCGTCTCAAAAACCCGGTGTGGTTTTTGAAAACAGCATCTGCTGGTGTATTTTAAGTTCTCTGACCTGCTATGTCAAAGGTAGGCAGGCAAGCAGGATCGCAGTCTCTTATCTTTGCTGTTTTTGTGTTGTGTTTTGAGGGGGCGTGCATGTGATCTGTGATCATGTACTGTGATGTTGTAGCAAGTGCGGCTGTCGCTTCTGACTGAGCCGTCACCCCACAACTCCTCCCGCACACAGTAGGTTTTGGCATAGAGAACAGTCAGCCGCCTAGGAGATGCAGCTCTGTGCCGGGTGATGGAGTGGGGGTGGGGTTGAAAGGTAGGTTTGGTAGATCTTTAGATAAGACATCTTTCCAGACGCCTTTACTGTTTACTATCATAACCACATAACAGCCTCAGACATGTTGGAGATGAAAGGAAAGATTAGTGACTGCTCTGGCAGAATAAAAAAAAAAGCTTCATCTCTTAAACATCTGTGTCATGATGCCAAGTACAAAGGCTGTTAAATTCTCTTCACTTTGTAATAAAAACTTGACATCTTTATTTTCATATATTGATCTCCTCTGTAGTGGGGCTTCTATGGTAACCACTGCTAAAGTGCATGTATTTTTTAATGCCCGAGTTAAATTTAGAGGTCATACTCTAGATGTAAAACCTGTACTGAATGTGGAGCCGATGGCCTACATGATGTATGGATCAAAGCTATAGATCCACAGACCGGTATTCTTTTGCCAGTTTCTGATTTATTGTTTTTGTACAGCTTTTACCTGCTGGTAGAGATTTCAGTAGATTCTGTCTTCTCTTTAAGAACTATGACATAAGAAGCATAGCATGTACTGTATTTTTAATTTTCTAGCCTTCTGCCATGATTGGTCATGAATTATTTAAACAGTATTGGGAGCAGAGACGTCACACTGTGTGTGAGAGAGCAGTTACTGTAAAAAAGGGTTTTACCATTTTAAAACAAACCCAGACTGAGTTGGAGTCAACATTTTAATCTGGATTTAGCATCTTATACTGCCAATTAGCATGGCTGGTATAGAAATAACAGTCTCTGTGTATTTTAGAGAATGTGGCTTTTTACCCTAAATTATTAATTAGAATTTTTTTTTTTAATTGAGGTTCTGTGACATTATTATTGGTAATATTTCCATTAGCTGTAGCAGAAAGGTGACTTATCCTTGTAAGCTTGTTGGAACAGTAAATACATCTTCAGGATGCAGGAAAGATGAGCTATTCAAACATACGCTGTATAAATCTGCCTCAGCATTAGTTAATTCCCAATTAACTGATCTGCTGGTTTGATACAGGCGACAGGCTCAATGTAACTCCACCTTGGAACAGGGACCTTGTTCTGCTGAACAAAACTGCATTTTGTCATTTCGTTTTAAACACCTTAATGATAGTAAACTGTCTTCACTCAGTAACAGCAATCCACTCCAAAGAGTAGTGTTTGGGCTGCATGTCATCAGAAAATCATGCAATATGCAACTATTTTGGTGACTGCTTCTATTATGATATGATTTGCAATGAATAGATACTAAATAAATACAAAGACCCTAGATACTGCATAGCATGGTATTTATGTTACCTGCTATTTATTGCAATCCAAGCAGTTCTTTGCAATGTTAATAACACCCTTGGAAATGACTAGAAATGCACGATACATTGTGGAGACCTAGTTTTGTTACCATGAGCTGGTAGCACAAGTAACAAAAATGAACTTGAAATGAATTGAATGTCTGAAATACTGAAAATGGTAAAATTGAGTGCCATAAAAACCAACTTGTAATTAATATCTGTGAAAATTAGAATCTGTGAATTTGGATGTCATTAAAACGGTTTTAGCGCCTCGATTTTTACCACTTCAGTTTTATCATTCATCTCGTTCACAGTGTAATTTTTGTTCCGGCAGCACCCCCTGCGCGTTTGAGAAGTACTTGTAGTCCATAGCCATTCCCAAGCATTTTCAGTAGTAGGCAGTGATATCGCTCGCCCTTGTATGGAAATTGGTGGATGGAAGTTCTTTAGGGTCCACAACTCGGCATACAGCGCTCTCAAAAATTGCCAATATGAGTGGGATGCTGTAGGATTATTTTTAGGCTATGTGTGGTGACTATTTGTCAAAAGGAAACCAAACTAAGGCCTTCACTCAAAAATCACTGATGCGCACCATGGGTTCGTGGTTTAGGCAGCACCCTGTTATTCAAAAGAATCCAATATACAAACAGGAGTATATGTTTTTATAGGTTTATTTCCAGGGAAACAAGGAAAAAGACAATGACATATGTGGGTTCCACCGTTCCACCCAGTAGTTAAACCCAGCGGTAGGTTCAACACGATGAGCCAGGAATCAGGTGCCTTCTCCAGAAGAGGGAGGGAAAACTGGTGCCGAGAAACGCCGGACCTCTTTTTTTTTTTATTAAGTGGTATCTTAATAAACCGAGTTCAACAAACCTACATTCTCGCCTAAAAACATCTTAAAAGTTTATTTGGGGTCACAGAAAGCGTATTATTTACATTTTTTATTCACAATTTTTGCTACCGTCGTCCCCCATTGTTGCCCGAGCTCAACCAATCCGCTTCGACCGGCAAGGAATCATGGGAAATTGTGGGTCACGGAATACAAAACTCTGCGGTCGTGCCGGGGCTGCTGCCGTATTCTGATCTACCGGAAGTAACAAAAAATTACAGTGAGGACGTAATGAATGATAAAACTGAAGTGGTAAAAACAGGGGCGCTAAAATCAAGGCAGTGAACGAAAACGGGCAACGTTAAATTTGATAACCTTACTATTTATAACATTAATATTTACCATGTTATCATTTTAATGGCCTCCAAATTCACGGATTCTAATTTTCACAGAGGCGATATATGTTGGTTTTTACGGCACTCAGTTAAACCATGTTCAGTGTCTCACACCTTCATTTAATTTCAAGTTATTTTTGTTGCTTTGATCCCTCATACTCGACATGGTGCGTTTACCGATCAAAAAAGGATTATTTTTTTCTAGTCAGTCAATCAGCGGCGATCAAGGTGAAAGTCTTCAGCTTTCAGTCACCAGCCGATTCGCTGAAAAATCTAATCAAGAGAGTAAAGGCAGACAACTTACAATTTATTCCAATAGACTAAGCAGAGTGTTTATTGGATTCACATTCTAGTTATTCTCCAGAGCATCAGAGCTAACACCAAGCAGTGTGAGATATTCATCCTTGGCTTAAACTCCCGATCACCATGACGGTACAGGCAGCAGCTGCAGATTGACTTCATACTGTGTACATAACAATAACCTTGTTGTCATTCCACCGGCTTATCGGGCTCCTCATCGTCGGTTGGTGAGGGCATAAGGAATTCCGCAAAGTTTTGATACCAATTAAAGTGCGTCTGTCTTCTGTTATCTCATTATGTCTGAAGTCAATATGATTGGCATAATCAGACATGCCTGATTGGGGCCTCCCATTTAATTAATCAGTCACACTGTATCATCACCTGTGGCCCATTAGAGTAATTAGACAGAATTAGTCAGATAGAAGGCCTCTCTCTGCCTGCAGATGAGTGGAAGGAATTTCATTAGGAGGGCTGAGCACACAGACATAAACCTAAGTTCTGTTAGCCGTTGGTAATGGGATTTGTTTAGCCATGACTGTTATCACTGATGAGTATTTTTCTCACAGTAGTAGATGGAGAGATTCTCGTTTTCAAATGGCACAGCCTCCCCGCCTAGCTGCAAACATCGCTCCCCATGCCAGATTCTGCCGGGTGAGCATGTTTGCTGACTTCATCTTCTGAAGCACAGTTCAAAAGAACATTGAGAAACTGGGCTCACAAAATTACTGCGGCGGGCCTGTGTGTGCACTCATGTGAGAGAACACGCGTGTGGAGCAGCGTACGAGAGGCTTCTTGGCCAAGTCGGTGCTGAAGTCTCGAGGGAGTGTTGGCAATCTGTTCCAATCGTCTTTACAGCTGACCAGACGACCAAATGAACCAGGACAGGGACTGCTGCTGTGGGCCAGTCCGGCCAAGCCAAGCAGGGCTGTTGCAGCAATCACGCAGACATTACCGCCCACTTAATGCTCTCCTGCACACACACTTGTTCCATCCTCTGCTAAACTAGACGGTGCAGACTTTAGCGGGCTTTGCTCCATTTCAAAATAGCGCTGGAGTTCATTTTAATATATTTTCTAAATAAAAGTCCCAGTAAAGTTTTATTGTTTTCAGATTTAAAAGTCATTTCAAATTTATGCTACGCAGAACCAGAGCATGTTTAACACAAGGAATTAACCTCAGTAGATTATGCCTGGGCCACCATGATTCTCTTAATATAACCATGACTGAAAAATCTCATTTTTTTTTGTTATGATAAAAGAAAACTTCAAAACAAAATATAAATGTAGTCGAGAAGTTGTGCAGAAATTCTTATAATTATTGAGTCTAAGAATTTGCTTTTAGCTGGTTAATTAGCCAGGCCATCTGTTCCAGTAGCCATCCCCTCAGTCATACATGATGCTTGTGGCTTGCCAACTGTACCTTTAAATCAGCAATACCTTTTAATAAGAATACTGGGTAGGGTTACAAAATTCCAGGAAACGTTCATTAGAAAAGGGACATTTATAGGAATTAATAGGGAATTTTTGGGAATAATCTTGAATAAACAAACGATGTTGAGGCCATGCCCCTTTACATACACTGTGCATTCCTCCATCACATGCACATTTGATTTCCAGGACCCTGTACTATTGAGGGCACATTCTTGAGCCCAGTGCACTTTAGTTTCCACATCATAACTGTCTGTGTTTTTAGTGACCACATAGTTTTCCCAAGAGCTCAAAAATGTCCTCCTTTCAGCCAGCTGGTCGGCAGTGTGAAGAAACCGGTGGGGAGAGCATAGTGCTGCGTTTATGTATGCTCCACACAGTTGGACAAAAGTCTGTGCATTCTGAGAACACCATGAAGGAAAATTTTAGCATTTTTTTAAACTACATTTTAAAAACTTTTCCCGTTGTGGATATTAGGTCTTTCTTTTGCTGAAAACTTAAATTGTCTAATATAGATTGCTCTCTCTGCAAACTGTTAATTTGAAGTATTTTTTTTTTGTGGTTTGACAGCTTGACATGGAAGCTTATGTCAGTCATTAACATCAACTCTGTTAAAAAGAAAATCAGTGGCATGCAGGATGACTTTGAAGTATTTTATTTGAATTTAACACTCTTCTCTTGTAAAAGTTAAAAAAGTACTCTTTGTACCAAACTTAAACTTGTACAAAGGGGACAAATTAAATAAGAAAATGAATCATCTTCACTCACCTCATATGACTTAAACTTAGCCTAATTAAAGATCTATCTGTTTTTACTTGATCCCCTTCTCGGAAACAGATTTTCAGTATTCTGGAGACCAAGTTTGTCCCGTTGACCTCTTTGCAGGCTGCTACAAATTCATTTTGGCCTGTCTTTGTTCACTGTTTATAAAAATGAAGGGTCTTCATCTTTCTGTTTAGCCATCTGTTAATTAAGCTATCTGCTATATTTAGCCTCAGCAGTAATATCAGCTCCAACGTGGGTGCTAGGAAGGATCAGTCAACTGGAACGGCTAGGCACACAGAGTCCACAGTGCAAAGTGTTGGAACGGTTTGATGTAAGAGGTCAGAAATTAACATGCATAGCTTAAAACTTAACTCCTTACCCCACCAGCTATTCTTACAATGAAAATGTAACCTTTCAAGAAAAGGGAAGTGTGTTTTATAAGCTTAATGTATAGTGTTCCTATTTCTATATGTGTTTTAGGAACTGTAAAAGATTGAGGTTTGTCTCCAGCTTATATTTATTACACAAACACAAGGAGAATAAAGAAAATTAGGCTGCGATGTGGTTCTCGTTAAACCTCACTTTGTTGGGTACACATGGAGCCACTAAAAAACTAATTTCAGAAAGCGTGTGTCTGTTTTTCCTTATTAAAAACATTGTTTGCGTGAGGGTGGACAGGGCCTTAAGCTCATGTTGTCAGTGTTGTCTTTTTCCAAGGCATGTAATACATAAACGGCATTCAGCAGAGAAAACACCAAAGGCTGCTTGCTCAGTAGTTCATCCTAGGTGCATAAATTTGGGTTTTGATTTTTTTAATACGGGGTATAATGTGTAAGAATAAAGTCTGGCAGGAGGGATTGTGAGCTCTTGGTTGTCACGCTCTATCGGCGAAATGAGTGTAAAGTCTACTGGGGTCTGCTGATGTGGGCGTGTAATTTGCTTTATAGTCAAAACCCGATTGGGTCTAAACGGTCCCGTTTTTATTAAAAAAACAAAACAAAAAAGTTTCACCTAAGGCCATGCGTATAATCACTTGCCCACTTGGGACCGAATCCATCCTTTTTATGTGTGACGTCATGTGTTTAGTCTAGCGGTGAGAATTTCTTTGGGAATGGGGATTTGGTAACATTGTGGGATATGCGCTGGGCACTGAGGTGGGATTGAAGAGAATCGAGGCCGTTGGGGACTGGCACGTGACCTCCTGAGGCAGAGCTCTACTTTGGGACTAGGATTATTTTAGAGATACATCGATCTCTTTGCTGATAAAACATTTCTGTATTTGAGGTCTAACCAGCCAAATTCCCATGTCAATTGTTTTTTAATTCCATTAAAGAGAAAAGGCTGCAGCATATTTTTTAGTAGAGGGTTTAGTCTTGAATGCATCTTCAATTGAAACATTCACAAGATGATCCCCATTCATGCATACAAGCATTTCTCCCTAGCCTTTATAAGATTTTACAAAAGTGCATCAGGAGGTAGTATGGTGAGAGCTCTTTGTATGGATGTACGTAACGAATGGGGAAATATTTGATATTGTTTATTAGACCTGCTGATTGGCGTTTAGACCTGATCAAGGAAAAATGGCCCGAGTTTAGTTTTGCCCCATCCTGAATGTCTTAACTTCCGTTCTGTGTGGGATTCTTTGAACACATCAAAGGGTAGCGTGTACTTTAATGCACCTTTTTGGAGTTTGCTAAAAAGCAGATAAAGTTGAGGGACGCACGCTTTCATACATGGGTGGAAATTATCTTTTAATTCCTTCTTTTTTTCTTCATTTTTGCAGCGTTCAAAACCATTGTCTCTATCAAAGGACCCGCAGCACATTTCTTTCTGGTGTATGTTGTAGGCCCTAGAGTAAAAACTTCAGACTCGGCCAGGATCAACAAGTCATTTCCTCTAAGAAAACCAGAAACATTTATCGGCAATGAAAAGCCAGATCAGTGGATCTTTAATACAAGGATCTCCTCTGTTTGACGTATCTGCAGTCAGCATTTCTGTATTTTGGGGATAAACTGAAGTCTATGCTGGTGGCTGATTTTTGTTTTGGTTCAGATCATGTTGATCAGATCAGATACGTTGCTGTACTCACACTGAATCATTGTTTTCCTGTGTCACTGTGAACCAGAATCCTTGTTCCTTTTGCTGGTCTCCATCCATGAAGTGGAGCACCTAGTTTCTGACAATTAATTTCAAGTAATAAAAATGTGTTAGGCTCCTCCTTTCGTCATGCTTTGCCCAAGCGCCCACGTACGCTCGAATTCACTTACACATATCGCAGCTGCTCCATGGCCATGGGCAGATAGGCTGCTACATCAACCGCACCATAGGCAGCAGGAGCAAGATGGCGTGCAAGGAAGTTTTAATTTTTTACCGACATCTTGCTCTGCTATAAAGTCTGTTGCAGAGGACTGTCAAAGAATGCATGTTTTTTTCTTCTTATCCTGGTTTGTGAATAAAACAGAAATTGAGGCTGGCCAGGGAATTAAACTTAATGCTGACGAGGGGAAATCTACTAATTAGTGCTTGATCAGGCTATTTCTTTAGAGGATTGTTTTGTGTGTTTTTGGGGGGTGCGGGTATATATTCATGAGTGTGTTTTGGGACCTTGTCAGCAGACTGGGCCACAAGGGCCCCTGTGGTAATGTGTGTATTAAATGATTAGTGCGTTAGTTAGCATAACGGCCCTTCAGCAGCGTTTAATCACTCTCAGGGGTGGACGTCCTAACAGGGGGTGGCTGGAAGAGTTTGGCGGGGGATGGGGAGGGGGTTATGAATGAGGAGCGAGGTGCACAATGAAGGATAGATTTAAACTGAGGAGACTAGGCTGAGGAACTGCTGGCTGAGTGTATGATCTGTAGAGAGGCTGCAGAGCTGAGAGGGCAGGAATCCAACTGAAACATAATCCAGCAATTGCCACACAGTCAGCAAAGAGAGATACAATCAGTACAAGTCTTAAATGTGTTGTTGTTGTAAGAGTTCTACCCATCATCTGGAACAAGGCCCGTTAATAGCTATTAATAACAAATGCAAAATAAACTTGGTCAAAGGCGGGTCTGAGATCAGCCTTGACAACATTGTTTTTCATAATTGTTGTTATGTTACTCAGAGGGGAGGAGTTGTCTGGGGCTGGCGGTTAATAATTGTTGAATTTGTACGAACAGCAGGCTTTTGCTACAAAGATTTACACGTCTGACACAATTGTATCCGATTGACTGACGAGCTGAATGACTACGATGTTACAGCCAGGAGTAGCAGATACCGTAGCAGAGCTTATTTTGGCTGGGGAAAGGTGTTGTGGTGTGTCCTCTGGGTGGTCTTCAGCTTGATGGATGACTGCATTTTTCCAAAATGGCTTCTGAATGTTGGTGATCATTTTAATGACTTTAACATCAATTATGCTTTACACAACACAAATTAGAAAAATGAATGCAAAATTTGTTTGTATTACAGAAAGAACTAGACGCCACCGCCACACAGCTTGCCAACAGACAGGATGAGAGCGAACAGTCAAGGAAGAAGCTCATCGACCTGAGCCGCGAGTTCAAGAAGACGACTCCAGAGGTGTGAGAGCTGCAACTTATAGACACCCACCCTAATCTCATTCAGTCATACTCAATCAATTAGAATATTATTGAAAAGTTCATTTAATTCAGTAACTTAATTCACTAAATGAAACACATTATAAAGAACTAATAACAGACTGATGTTTTCAAGCTTTTATTTCTGTTATAATTTTCCACTTACAGCTAATGAAAACATGTGTAATAATAGAATATTACATCAGACCAATAAAAAACGTTTTAATACATGTGGGTTTAATCAAAATTATGTTTAATACCTGATTGAAGGTTTTTTTCAAAACTTTTAATTTTAATCTGACAAACCAGCCATGTTGGAACGCATATTGTAATTTATTGAATATGAGTGTATACTTCCCTTCTGTTCAACTGTAGGAACCAATTCCAGTAACAAGGATAGTTTCCTGGGGTCGAATACAGCTCTCACTGTAGGAACAAATAAGGGGGAAAAAATATACTCCACAAAATGGAAATGCTAGGGAGGTAGTACCTTCTAGATATTCTCAGAACCGAGGTTGGAGTTTTGTTGTGGATGGACTCAAAACATTTCATAAAGTAAAATGTTTTCTCTCCGGGAACTTGTTTTCCTGGAACCTTTTAATTTATTGTCCGTTTCTTGAGTGCTGGTTCCACTGTGGGGACAAAAACCGTGTGATTCCTGTAGATGACGCCCCCTGACATTGAGCGGGTAACTCCTTCTGCTGCAGCAGTGTTGAGCAACATCTTGTTTAGTCGTTTGAGTATTGGAGAGTGCTTTGCTAAATTAAGTGATTTTCAACAATGAAATCATCATCGATTCTGTCAAAAGAATTACCCTATAGCACATGTAACTTCAATAGAAAGTTCTTAGAAAGCTATTATAACTATTATACCTAACATTTCGATGATGCAGACTTTTTGTTTGCTTGCTGAGAAGGCTCAAAGTTACTGGTTCGAACCCGCTGCCACTCTGGGTCCCTGAGCAAGACCCTAAGCCCTGACATGCTCCCTGGGTCCTTATGGCATGGGTTAAATGCAAAGGGCAAATTTCATGGGAATGACAAGTAAAATACAGATTATCAAGTTTATTATTAAAGATTACTTTCAAATCTGTTGGTTAAAGGTGATAGAACACATGAGCTGTAGAGTAACACGACTGTATTGTAATGCTGAAAAAATTTTAAACATTTGAAAAGCTTATCACTCTCCCTCCACAAAACTCCCTACAGACGTTTGTGGTTTATGAAAATTTACTACATTCCTACTATGGCCTTTTTCTGGGGTAAATGCAGCGAGAACGATGGTAGGTAATAATGGCCCGTCAGACTACCCTAGTTCCTAGAAAAGAGTCTTGCGCTTAAAACCAGAATTTATAACCTCAAAGGTCACATTATCTGTTAATTTTTCTTTACACAACTAGTATTTAGTACTTTTCATTTGCAAACATAAGACTCAAAACTAAATGTCAAATGTGATGCATCACAGTGTTTAAATTCAAATACATTAATAAAATTAGCTAACCTTTGTGAAAGCATTCTTTAAACAAATAAATGAAGAGTTGACTTTCACTTTAAACATCTGCAGAAGCGGAGAGTAGACTCTCTCTTCAAAGCCAGTTTAATGGATGAAAACTGATAAAATTGGGAAGATTTGTGGTGTTTGTTTTGAGATGTATATCAAAACACCACATTATTTTATCAAAAACTGTTTGAAAGAAGCGAGGCAGATGTTGCCGTGTATGTGTTTTATTTAATGCTACTCTGAGACTGGTCACATTACTTCTTTGAAGTGACTTTAAATATGTTTCAGAATATAACCACTGAAATATTGGGTTAAAATGCTGATTAGAATTGCTCTGCTTCGTTCTCTTCACTCTACTCCAAAAGCAAAAGTTTTCAGAAGTTTCTTAGTTTTACCTTTCCAAGAGATTTGGAGTGACTTTACAGAAGTTATAAAGTGTAATCTCTGACAGACCCACTGGTTATAGTATTCTTCCTGAAATTTATGGTTTCTATTACCATGATAGGAGCCTGTCTTCCACACACTGAGGCTGAATAAGATGTTGGTCCACACTCCTGAAATAGGAGGGACCGTTTCAGCATCGACAGATGCAATTTACATTAACCGCCTGGTTTTGGACCCCACACAAGAAACAGCCAGGGGTAAAACAGGACGTTCTGGGCTGCAGAGTCGAAACGCACCTTGAGAGTTCGCCTGAGTGTGTCTCAGCATCTGCTTTGTTCATAAACGCCGCTGTGATTATTTACTGAAAAAGCAGGGGAGGAGAAGACAGAGCAGAGATGCGACCTCGTCTCCCAAAAATAGTCCCTCCATTAGTTTCCCTGAAATCCTAAAGAGACAAAACAGAAACCCCCTGAGGAGTTTGTATTATCTGACCTAGTTTTTTATGTGAGCAGAAAGTGTGGTCCCTGAGTGTGTTTGTGTCTGTGTGTGAGAGTGAGAGAGGGAGAGAAAGACAAGAGAGGCAGAACAAGGCTGAGCAGGAGGGGTAAGAGAGAAAAAGAGAGTGTGACAGCACTACTAAGTGGGATCAGGAGGGAATTCTGTCCTGTTCCTGTGTTCCCATCACTCCTCCTGGGAATATTTGTTTCATCTCTGTTACCAAGGCAACACATTTTAAACCTCACAGTGAAAACAAAGTATTGTTGTGTTATTATTGGTAATGTCACCATGGTGAATTATTGATGGTAGAATGAATAATGGATGAATGGTGTAGACGGTGGATAGAAAATTGTCAGCTCTCGATGGAGTTGACAGTAGGCCTATTACAGTCACCACAAGTTGAGGATTGTGACAGTTGACTTCAGCATGTAATCCTCCTGCTGTAGAAGAACCGTACCTGCACACAAACGCTGCGATTCCACTTCACCTTACGTATTCATGTCTAATCTCATTTCCAAGTATAACTGTATGACCATCAGCACACAGTGGCATACAAAGGAACACGTACGCAGATAGCCTAGATCACAGAACAGGACTTACACATTCATCAGTGTAACAAGGCTGTGATTTAGGAAGGCTCCTCTGGCGTCTGTGTGGCCCCTGGCATCTCCCTGGTATGTGGAGGAGGAATCTGAGCCAGGCCAGACGAGCGACAGGATTCATTACAGAGCTCTAACGGGCTCAATAGGAATCGGCACTAAAACTCTGGGCGGTTGGAAGTATTGAAGCGTCAGCGCTGCCTACTAAACAGCCTGCTTCATAACATGCGATGGCCTGCGCTTGATTAAAAATCTGCGTGTGTGTTTGTGGAGTTGATTTTTACATTTCTTCATCTGCATGGCTCTGTGTGTGGTTGACCAGCCCATAGAGGGGGCTGTCAGCTCTCTGTGGTCCACACCAGTCAACAGAGATCACAGTCACATCAGATCAGACTGCATTAAGCAGAGCGGGAGTCCGTCTCTGATCCATTATTCAGCAACCAGGAGACCGGCCCACGTTGACTGTGTCTAGTCTGCCGAGCTGTACTCAGTGTGAACTGCACTCATGGTCTGCATAATAACACACACACACGTTCACACAGCGGTGCTTGTAGCATTTGGAAAGTAGTGCAAAGAAATGCAGCGTGAAAACAAAGTTTTTATAATTCATTAGGACTGACACACAGATTTTCTTCCCTCCCACAGACTCCATCTCGCTGTGCTTCCTAATTTGACTAAATTATTAATCTAGTTTTTAATTTCCTTTTAGTTAAGGCTGTGCTACTACAGTGTTTAAAATAGGAGGAGATGGGAATGATTGTAAAATGCCCCAAGGATTGCTGGCCAGAGGCATTGGTAGTAAAACAACACACACGCACACACACATGCGTTTGTGTTTAGCTGCAGGGCAGACAGACAGGGAATGGGAGTTCCATACTCCCTGGAGGATTCCTCGGGCTGGCCTGTCTGCTGTCTGCCGGCAGCTTACACACCAGCCATCCATCTCCTCCTGCCTGGGCCCCTCACTCTCCTTCCAAAACACACACACACACTCATAGATTGACCATGGTGTCTGTGTGCATTGTTGTGTTATTTGGTCATAAATCTGTAGAAGTGGTGGAGGGAGAGGGACTCCAGAGTGGACCAGAGGGGGTTCAGACCTTCGCTGTCCAGCAGAGGTAGCTTGCTGCTGAATGTTAGACTGCGTTTATTTTTTCCATGTGAGCCCTGCCTTAAAGTTGAAAACTGCAGAAGCACAACTTTGAAAGCCAAACGTTAACAATTGGAAAAATTAAAATTTTTTGAGGGCTGGGTATAATCTGCAAATTACGATTTTAATACTTCTAATAATTGTATTAATTCTGAACTCTAAGGTGCTAAATTGAAGAAAATGTGCTGCACGTTCTTTGACGGAGGCAGAAATTAATGTAATCATCGAAGCATATTCTTTCACTAAACTCAAAAAGTGCATCAGTGTGCATGTGTTTGAGGTGCTTATAGACCGAAATGGGTGGGAGTTTTTAGGTTTCATCCATTTAATACTTTTGAATTCAGTATTTGATCCAATGACCAGTTTATCAGAGCTGGTAAATCGAGAACAGGAACTGGCCACCCTTGCTACATGCTTGTCCTGAGGGTCCAGTCTCATTTGGGTCAGGTGTATGATGAACCAGAGTTAAAACATCCAAAATAGTTGGGTGGTGACCACTGCTTCAGACCCTCTTAAATCAGGTATTTGCCAGAACCTGTTGATCTTAAATTGTGTCATTGTTATTTGTTTAGAAGTTTTTCAAACAATATGAGGGTTTTACTGGGGGTGAAACTGGATCTTGTGGCATTCTCCGTTACAATAGCCTGGTATTTCTCTCTTGTGAAGCAGGGAAGGAGTTAAAAATCTCAAATCAGGCTGATCCCACCTGAACTGAAATGTGGGTGACTGTGGCTCAGTGGGTAGAGTTGTCATTCAAATCCGAACGTTGTGGGTTCGATTCTAGCTTACATGTCGATGTGCCACTGGGTGAGGCACTTAACCTCAACTTGCCTCCTGATTTGTGTATCGGTGTATGAATCTACGTGCGACTGGGTGATTGTGGCTCTAGTGTAAAGCGCTTTGAGTGGTCGATATGACGAGAAAAGGACCATATAAATTAAGGCTATGTATCATTTAGGCCTACATTGAACAGAGATGTTTTTTAATACTCTTTAGAAATTATGATGTATTTTTTAATTTTTTTACCCAAAGTGCACTTTAAAAGCTTTATTCGAATTAGACAAGAAAAGACCCAACCAACCTGGACAGAAAGATTTCACTCTAGATTTAGAGATGTCTCTAAGCAGTGAAACAGCCCTTTATCTCTCTGGACTCTGAGGCCACTGTCTTTCATGATTTGTTGAACTTGAAATACATTTTTCAATACTCAAATGTCCAAACTCTTTTACAGACTAGTTAACAATATGAACAGCTATGTCTGGAAAACAGTGAACTTTGAATATTTGTAGGAAACCTGTAATTTGTCTGAGAAAAACTTAACTTCCATCTCCAACATGTCCTAAACACTTCCTAAACACAATGTGAAATTTAGGATTTGCATAATGTAAGTAATTATAGCAGGACTAATAGACTTTACTGGAAGAGACGCCGACCTCCTAACATTAGATATTGATCTCAGAACAATTTTAAGTGGATGTTTTAAAAGAATTATTTACTTGGGTGTAGCAATGTTTTAAAGCAGAATTAAATGAAAGACCTTCTCATCCAAACGGGAGTGTGTAAAGCTAATCTCCAAAGTACACTGGAATGAAAAAAAAAAACATAATCACAATCCGATGCAAATTTTGTAACAGCCACTTATCTGCTGGTTTTTTGTGTGAGGCATCCCTGAGCAGGAGAGGGTGGGGTGCCGGGTGCAGGTCATTACCCGCAACAGGGGAACATTGGCCCAGACAAACAGCCGGCCCGACCCCTAATGAGGTAACAATGAAGCAGGGTCACGGACTCATGACCTGTCCTAAGCCCCAGACAAACGGCCTGTCTGGACCAGCTCGAGATTAGTCCAGCCCCAGACATTGGTCACAGGTCAGCTCGGGATGCCTGCTATCCCACAGTTCCTGCTTGGCGTTCCGCTGCTGGTTTTTAAAAGGTGCAGATTCTCCTCTGCAAACAGCTGTTGTTGCCCTACTTAACATCTTCATTAGTCAGTTTTGTGTTTGTGTTTGTGTCCATAGACTGCAAATCTAATGTTCCTGTACAGAATGTCCTATTTTGCTGAGCTTTTTATCGCACGCTCTAGTTCAGTCTGTCAGGATGCAGGTGATTTGCATGTTCCCCTGATATATACCGGACTGCCTATCTAATCTAAAACTGCTGACTGGTACTGAAAAGTCATGCAGTAGGACCTGAAGGATGTAAAGCATTTGGTTTGTAGTAAAAAACCTGGTGCGCCACTGATGCAATGTGCGTTAACTTGAGGCCTGCTCCTTGTCTCCTTTCACTGCTGAATTGCACGCAGCAGTGGTGCCTCTGGGTGGCCCAGGTGGTGCTGCACCTGTTCTTCGCAGAAACGCAGTCCGGCAGAGCACCTCGGGGTATAAACCGACCCTTTTTCCCACTCTAATGTTCATCACTCACACAACAATGGATTTAGAGTGTTGTTGAAGCACTAATATGAGGTGTGTTCGCTGATTGGCAAACAATCAGACTTTTAGTTTCTGACCAGCCGATCAGGTCCAGTTCCGTTCAGCAGACAAATTCTTGGGCGCTTCTCTAGTTTTAATAAAATGTTCTGTAGATTTTCATGGACCGTTTTTATTAATCTCCCTGCATTTTATTTTTTAGGATTTACGGAAACAGGTTGCACCTCTGCTGAAGAGCTTCCAAGGAGAGGTGAGTTTTATATTTACAAATTTAGGTTGACACCAGCAACCATCACTGTTCCATTTACAGTATTTAAACAATGCTGTTTACAAACCATGTTTGACATTCTTCAGTGCCTTTCGCTTCCTTTTCTTCTCTCTTCATTCCTACATTGTCACTTCTTCTCCTCACCGACTCCTGTTTTCTCTCTCTCCCTCGGCACTATCTCATTTCCCCCTTTTCCTCTCCTCCTTGGCTTTGCTCTCCTCTGCTCTTGATTTTCTGTCCTATTCATGAAGTCCTGTAGCCTGAGGGTGTGTTTAAATTGCATCCTGCAAAAAGAAAATCACCACAAAATCCTAGCTCTATCCAGTCACAACTCACTGACTGCTATTTCCTCACACTTTGTTCCTCTGTATTATTCAGTGGTCTTTCCTCTTATTATGCCACATTTACTTACTTTCAGTTTAATGGTGAATTTACCAGGATCAATAAAAGGTGACCGAGCAGCGCTTGTACTATATCATGCTCTTAATATCGCCCACTTTGCCGTCCTCCATCATTTTGGCCTGATTCCATCTTGACTCCTCCTTTCTGGCAGCCGCACATTTCTAGTTCACTCCAATATGTGAAAGTCCGAGGGTAGGAGTGGAGACGGCTGGTTAAGACTGGGGCTTTCTTCAGGGTCGGAGTGGGTGGGTGCAAGCTGATGCACACACAAAGAAACACACGCGCACACACACGCAGTCAAGCAAAATCAACTGAATAGAAAGTGACATGGTCTGTTTTACTACTGGCCCTGGAATATTACAGTTTAACACTGGGTTAGTTTCCATATTCTTGTGTTAAGACAACAAACACAGCTGGCGGTTGTGTAAAAATACAGTAATTTCTCGCGGTTCCATCGCATTCTGCTGATGATCCACAATCTATTTAGAGAATAAAAACGGCAGCAGTATAATTGGGGCTTTGTCAGCTGTTTCCACCATCCTTATGTTGACACACCTCGATGGCGTACACACCAGGACACGCCGAGACGCGCAGTGGGTGGCCGCGGAACTGAGAAAGACATTATCTTATGATTATTGAGATAATACTGTACACCCGCGCCAGTCTCAGAGCACCCCATCAATCAGGCGACTATTCTGCGCGCCTGCATGCCACAACTTGAGTCGTTTTCAGAATGTGTAATTTTAAACCCGTCTTTGTTTGCTTAGCCCTCAAACCCTTTGATCAGAAACAAGACAGCAAGAAGAAACAGAGGGGGGGTTGGGGGTCTTCTTGGAGTCTCACAGTAACTCATCCTAAAGCCCCCCCCCCCCAACAAGCTTTAATCATTACTAAGTGAATGTGGAGCTCTGAAGGAGCAATAAAAAGTTTTAGAAGGAGGAACTTGGAGGGTCCGACACTTTGTCATTGAAAGGTGGATGCCCTCTGGTCATAATTATTACCATAACAGTACGGTTTCCACAAGGCATCAGTTTGGTAAACGGGGTGTTTGTGTGTGTGTGTGTGTGTGTGTTGCATGCTTAGTGTTCCTCGTTGGTCCATCGATCAGATAAGCTTTTCCATTATCCAAGGCTTCAGTCTCTGCTTCCCATAGCCTCCCCTTATCAGACTCCACTGGGGCCACACACACACACACACACACACAGGTCAGCCTGATGCCCTTCACACACTAGATTGGGAAGCAAGGCGGTGCTGAGTGATGGTGCCACAAGCTGCTGACGTATGAATGTATGTGTTTGTGTTTGGACTTGTCAGGGATACCTTCTGCCATTGTAAGCACTTCTCATCGGTAACCCACCGATACTGGAAGGGTATCATTTGTGTCATTTGGTTTGTTGTCTTGGTTTGTGTGTGTATGGGATGGGAGGCAGGGGAGCGTGTAACAGCAGATGTCATCAGGATATGTTGAGCGAGCCTCAGTTTGGAACAGCAGGGCTGTATTTGCAAATCCTGGGTGGTCTTCTAATGGCTCTGGTCCTGCAGTTAACCTGCTTTTAACTGTAGGGTGTGTCCTACATTAAACGTCTATTTCCTGCCTCCCATGTTGCGCTATATAAAGCTGCTGTACCACTGACCTTGGCCCAGTCATTGTACAGTCATGCAGCTGGTTTCCTTCACTGCCATCAGCCCATCTTTTTTTATGTGTTCTTTACTATCGGTTGTGTTGATGGTTCTCAGAATCCCTGATCACATGTTATTATAAACACATGCACCCAAGTTCAACATTGTTGTGTAAGCGGTCTTAGTTCTTAACATCGGTAATCTTCCATTAGAGGCTGAGTATCTACAATCACAAACGGTCACACAGCATTCGAAAAGGGTACAGGACACGATGCAGCATGTTGTGAAAATGAGGTTTATCATTGGGGTTTAGGCATGAGTCATTTATCAGTCTCGTAGTATGAAACTTTGAGGAAAAATATTAGTTTTAATGCAGAAAAGTAAAATAAATGTATAAACTTTAATAGTAAAGTAAATGTTCAGATGGGAATTATAAATGGAGGTTTTCTAAAAATATTTTTTACAAAGTGCACTAAGAGACTTTCTGCATAGGAAATTTCAGGGTCACTGTGTCAAAAGGGGAGTAAGGACCGACGAACAGCAAGAATTAGTCATGGACGATATATCGCCATTAACATCGTATTAGCTGACTTTAATTCATTTTTTAAGATGTTATCTGTCCGATAAGTAAAACGGGTCGATATTGATAACCGATATTTAATTCCATCTTTTTGCCGTTGGTGGATGTGTTTTGGGAGGAGGAGGAGGTTGGCCATGCGGTGTTTCTTTGGTCATGCGACAGTGATGCAGCAAAGGTGGGGTGTTTCAAAGAAGTTTTTCACGGTATCAAAAGGGTAGGGAAATATGTATAATATCGGCAAATATTGGTTATCGGCCATAACAGCAATATTAATTATCGGCCGAATATTAATATCGGCCAACATTTTCATATCTGTGCATTCCTTACAAAACAATAAACAGTGGGTCTCGACATGACGAATCGACTTTCAAGGTGATTTGTTGGCTTCAGTAAAATTTTGACAGATTCTGACGAGCATTCATCCAACCTGATGGGATTTTTTACTAGGGAACAAACCCAGACATTCCAACCCTGTACGTTCGTTCCATAACAGGATGGATGTTCAACTATTCATGACTAATGGTAACATGTGATCAAACTGTGATGAGGGTAGTGATGGTTGTAGGAAATTAAACTGGTACAAATTTGTCTGTATTCTTTATTCGGGTTTTCTACCTTGATTGCTTTCTGTCCATGTTTGTCGCTTATAAATGCTACAATCTGCTACTATGGCCTCAACTCGCAGGACAGAACAGCAATATAGTCACAGTAAATTTCCTAATCACAGCGGAGGTTTAAGGTTTGTAACTTTTGCTTAACTAAATCTGGTTCTGCTTTCCAAATGTTCGCTTGTTTACTTGACTTCATTAGTTGGACCTGACCCATCATCCATCTCTCTACCAGGCGTTCATTCTTGGCACTCGTAGCAGATGATGCAGCGTTTATGGAAGTTCTGGCAGGCTATATAGTTGGTACATAAAAAATTGGTTCATTTCAGTCTACCCTACTCCTTCATGAATTCCTTCCATGTGTGTTGTTGTTGCCCACGTATACAGAAACTGTAGCAGTGTTCGCAACGTAGGGCTCAGGATTTTCTTCAGGCATGAAGAATAGAGCTTCATACAGTTCAAGAATAAACGTAGGTGAGGATGCTCGAGTAAAAATTTATATAATTGCACTTTGTTCACTTTAGGCGCGCATATCAATGCTCGGTTCTGTAAACTTAGTTGGTTTTGTGTTTTCCACTTGAAGTTTTACACAGAAATGGGAGAACAAATTGAAAGACAGAGCAATATTTTCTTTTAAAGAGCATGAAATATGGGTTATGAGAGCTTAATTGATTTTAGAGTAAAGTCAGGCCAGTACGTTCAAAAGGACAGTATCTATGACATTGATTGTATTCTAATGTTGACTTGAGCAAAATCTGAGGATTAATACCCACTAAATGTAGTTGCGCTGCTGTTCTGTTACTGGTTAATTAGTTAGTCAGTCTGCTTGGATACAGCCTGCAAATGGCTTATTAAACAGACATGCAGCTCCTGGAATGCCAATTGTCGTTTTTAAAACAGTGCTATCTTTGCAAGAGTGACAGGTGGTGCTCCTTTAGTTTCACACTATGACTGTGCAAGTTTTTTACAACTGAAAATATTTCCAGTCAAATTTGTCTTTTATGTAAGAAAGGGAAATCTTTAGCAGCCTATTTTCAACCAGCTGGCCGGCAGTCTGTAGCAACGAATGGGGGAGGGGTAACGCTAAGTTACTGTGGGCTCATTACAACCAGAGAAAACTCCTGTCACCATAGCGCTCTCTCTGCTGTCTCAGTAAAAGCACTTTAAAATGTTGAAAAGATATGATGGAAAGTTTTAGCGGTTTTGAAACCCCGCCTTTTTACAACCTAGATACACCTCAGTACCGGTAACCGGCTCGTCCCTAAAGGTTGTGTGAGAGTAGAACTAAAGGTTTTGTGACAGAGAAACATGTGAGAAAGACTGACACTGAGAATCATTGAGGGAGAGGGGAAAAAGAATGAGTCTGAGAACATGGAAGTGACGAGAGACGGAATGAGAGAAAGCCAGAAATAAAAAGGGGGGAAGAGGGAGGGGTGCTGGCACCAGCCTACTCGGGGCCAGATGTTTTGCGGCTAAAAAACTAGAGATGAATCAAAGCCATGTGAGGAGATTTATTAGGTTCCCATAGGAGCTGAGGCAGTGTTACATGTAGCCTGTTCTGTTTACAGTGGCAAGAACCCCTTAAACCACCCATCAACTACACTACTGGCTTGGCTGGGAATGTGAAGACTTTATATGTGGACCTACATAGGCTTTTGTCTCCATTCCTTTTGAGTTCGTGAATGTGCTGGAGGAGTTGGATGAGAAACACAGGGCTGTTTAGTCTGAGTGCGGGAGCCAGAGTAGTCAGCTGTAGCTCTGCCCAGTACAGTAGCACCATCTGAATGTCTTTATTTGGCATCTGTTTCCTTCAATTTATACACGATTTCAGATGCATTTTTCGCCTACTGCGTCTGATTCTCATATTGATGCGTGGCACAGACTGTAGTAGAGCCTCATCGCCTTATGTTACACAACACTATAAAAGTTCTATAGTGATTTATTTTTGTTTTTTAATATTAAGTTCTTATAGATCCATCCTAATGCTGTCCATTTCAATATTATTGGTGATGGAATGCATGCCGTGCTCTCTTGTGTTAATGGCTACATCAGTAATGGATCCACACTGTACTGCTGCTAAGAGCTGACTGAATAATCTGCCCCTGCTGTGGCTGGAAAGACTGAGCCAGCTGTTTAATGATGTCAGTGTGCTGGAGGGGGAGACGAACACACACGGTTTTACACACACACATGCTAACAGACGGACTCGGGCACACTCATTCGAGGACAGAGCAACGCAGACACGCACTTGTGCACGGCAAACGAAACGCATCCGTCAGCAGCTGAACAGCTGAACTGGCTTCACGGGAAGGAAACGCCAAAGCAGCCGCTGTTGAGACAGCCGCGATGGCAGGCAACATACCAAAGCATAGTGAGAAAAGACAGATATGTAGGCTACTCTTACTGTGAATTTAATGGGGCATCCTATTAGGGTCAATAGATCTGACGCTAAGATTTTTGGTGTTGATTAACAGTTCCTTTCCATTTTCCATCTTTGCAGATTGACGCCTTGAGTAAAAGAAGTAAAGAAGCAGAGGCTGCCTTCTTGAACGTGTACAAGAAAATAATCGATGTCCCAGGTAATAGTTTTAATATTTGTGTGTGTTTATGTAAATTTCTGTTTGGATACATCCAGTAAGACACCCCCCTCCCCTCATTTATCCACAGAGGTCACTATAAGGGGAGGCAGGACCTCCCCAAAAACATAACTATTACATTTATTATGGTTCTATAACATCTATTATTCTTCTAATATTTTATTTAATCATATGTAGAATAAAGTACATTAAATGTTGTAATTATTTTAAATAAACATGCGTGTTATGCAGAAAACTGAGACTGATCTGCAGCCGACTGCTTAACAGACATGGTGCTCAAAGCCTGCCATCTGAAGATTTAAAGAAATATTTCCTTAAAAAGACTCATTGGTTGCCCCTTACTTCCACACCAGGACGCTGTGTTTTTCATCAGCGGAAGTATTTCACAATAACCAAGTTAGTCTTTGTTG
This sequence comes from Crenichthys baileyi, assembly GCA_036173005.1. NCBI lineage: Eukaryota > Metazoa > Chordata > Actinopteri > Cyprinodontiformes > Goodeidae > Crenichthys > Crenichthys baileyi. The sequence continues at coordinate 276,421 of JAHHUM010002416.1, forward strand.
TGTTGGAGGACTTTAGTGTAAGAATATTTATTACAGGAGGATTTATAACTTGGACGATTAACTAACTTGACTCTCTGGTTGTAGAAAGGCAAACTGGTTAATTTTCAGAAGCAGTTAAGAACCGGCTATAGCACCAGTCCAGGTTAAGCTCTGGAATCAATTCATTAGGAAAGCACCTATTAAGTTTTCTTCACACAGAAGCGACGTCCACACAGCAGAGTGTTGTCAGAGAGATCTTACTGCTTTAAGGTGTGGTAGGTTTACTGATTGGAAAAATATCAGATTTTTTTATTATCTGAACAGCTGGGCATCGGTCAGAACGGAACATTTGAGGTTTTGTAGACTGCCTCAACACAGGTGGGCCCAGATCCAGGCCCAGTCTGCTCTGATGCTGTGCCATTTCTGAGCTTTCTGTGTGTGATTCCTTAATACATCCCTACAAGGATTAATCCTACGGATGTAGTTTTAAGATGATCTTAACAGGAGGTGCCTCCTGACATTGATGATAAGTACGCCCCAGATTGGCTGAGGCGAAATGCACGCACAAAAACAGTCACATTTCATGCACTAAGGCAGAGAAAAATCGCAGAAGCATCTGCACAGTGCTGCTGGTTGGAGATTTTCAGCTGTGTGGAAGTCCTGGAGGGCCCCGGTATGTAGGTGTGAGAGAGGAGTCGGGTTCATCTATAGCGTAAGGAGGTCATCATATTCCCACACGGATAGACCTACAGTAATATCTTTGGATTGTACTGCTCCCAATAAGTCAGCGCCGGCTCTGACGGGGCTATTCTTAACTTGCTGCGAGACAATGATGTAATGCCTGATGCACACATGCACAGAGACACAGACCAGCCTGACTAATGCAGCAGTCTTGAAAGAGGAAACAGTGTGTTTTCTTCTGTCTTCTGTCAGCTGAAGGCCCGGACAGTCAGCCCAGTGTGCTCTGGTTTAGATTAAAGGTGTCTGGCGAGAGTGTTCAGCACCAGTGGCCCACAAGTCAGGCTGTCTTTAACAGGCTGTGCTGCTGATTGGATGAGGGAGGGAAGGGCTCTCTGCGAAGGACAAAACTTTGATAAGCGGAAGAGAAAGTTCACTTTCAAGGGCACAAAAGTAGATGGGAGTCTGTATTCAGAGCAAACTGTTGTGTTAGCATTAGTTTGTACGCGCATGTTTGTTTGAGACTAGGAACGTGTGTGTGTGTGTCAGAGCTCAGCCCTGCGTGGTGTGTCACCTTGACGGCACAAAATCAGCATGAAATTCCCCAATCGTTCTCTTCTGATCTCTCATTAGCATAGTTAAGATATCTAACTGCGTCAGACACAAGACACGCACACACACATACACAGCTCTTACCCCCAGCTGTAAGCTGTCAGTTCCTCTTATCTGTAAAACACACACACACATAAACACACACACACGCATAAACTGCTCTTTTAGCTGGCATGCTGATGAGCGTTGCCTGCGTCTCTTGGCTGCCTGTCACCAGTCTGCCACCCATGAGCACCAATCAGATGTGATTGGTCTGACTGACAGGGCTCTCTTCATCACACTGACAGTTAACCCTGCTGTGTGTTTACCAGGGTTGTTGGTAAAATGCCTCCAGAAAGTTGCCTTTCTTCCTTCTCTCTGTTTCTTTAATCTCTTATTTACAGTTCTGACTGCCTTTATTTATTTTTTTTTACAGCTTTGCCTCGTCCAACCGTCTGCTCCCATGTTTCGCTTTCCTCTTGCTTTCAAGATGCATCGCAGTGAACACTTGAACTGATCACAGCCCAGTAATCTCTCGTTAATGTGTCTAATCTGTGTTACTGTCTGTCTGCCTGTGTTTGTGTCTGTTATCCAGTTCTCCTGCTGTGTCAGCCATCGTCGTGTTAGATCACCTCTAATACAAAGCCAATGTTTATGACAAAGCTCAACAGTTTCTTCTTACGGGCCATTGTTTAATAGACCTACTGGAGAAACTTTGTCCATACAGGGTGCACTAAGTAACCATTTCTGTTAGTCATAAATTATGTTTAATATTTACAGAACGCCTGGATTGATCAGATTGATGTTTAATTGTATGCTTTTAGGACATACTGAGGAAAATAATCTGGCTGTTGAAGAATAATGATTAAAGCCTGCCCCGGACTGAGTGAGAACAGCACTGCTGATGGTTAAGCGAACTGCGGAGTAAACCCCTGGGAAATATTGCTATTTGAGAAAATACCTAAAATAGATTTGTTAGGGATGTATCAATCTAATTTAGTTTTTTCATCTCTTGTGCCAATCAGAGCCATTTATCCTTGGGCATTGGTTAATGCAAAGTTGCAGTGTCATACTTAATTGAAATTAGTGCCATGTGCAGTAAAATCAGGGTTCCGTTGCAATCTGGAAAATATGTAATTTATTAGGTTTTCTAGAAATTGAGTTAACAGTACTTTCCAGGTCTGGATAAGTGTGGAAAAAGCATGTAGGTCTATTTAAAACTACTTGTATTTAACAATTTTCTTCCTTATCCCTATGACCTTCCATTCTTTCTTTCTTGTGTCCTGCCATAGTTATTTCCTTGTCTTCCCATGTCTCCTTTCTTCCTGTCTTTCATCCTTGCCCTTTTTTAATTTTCTTTCTATCCTTTCCTTGTTTCCTTTCTTTGTTGTTTTCCTTCCTTCCTTGTGTCCTATTGAAAGCCTTCCCTCTATAGCAATATCTGCCATAAATACAGAGTAAGTGTTTCTATTTAGTTTTAAAATGAAGAGAAGGGAATAAGAACTTTGAAAGTTAAGTCTGGAAAGCTAGGACATTTTTACATGAAAAAGTTGTAAGAACCGTGTAAAATAAGTTATGTAGCGTCAGTAATAAACGGTCTGCCTTGGTGTTGTGATCATGTCCCACTTAACGTATTCACTGATCACAATCCAGGGCTGTTTCCTGTTGTCCTGACAGCAGCAAATGTTGTGTCTCAACCTTATGTCCTGCAGGTCAGCTTCTGTATACTGCTCCAAGGTGGCATTAACTGTTAAGAAAGCTAATATTAAGTCAGCTTAAACATAGCATGGTGTTACCAGTTGGCTCTACAGCTGCCGTCCTGCTCCTGCAGCATGTTTGCTCTGTTTTGATATGACCTCCTCGCATATTTCAACACGTTTTTAGTTTGTCTTCATACAAAAACTACTGAAGTTATTTTTCTGTGTGGAGTGTGAGGAAATTTTCCCAGCATAGTAACCCTGAGTGAAAATACCACCATTTAATGGTATCAAAGTATAAACTACAAAGATTTGAAAAAAAAAATTGGACTGGATCTATTTGCTTTAATTTTTAGGCTTAGGGTTCGCTTGACAACCGGCTCATGGCATCCTAACGGTAGTTTTAAAAGATTACCGCAATCTGACTGCTGGGTGGCGCTCCTTTAGTTCCCACACCATGCCTCTGTGTTCTTTGCTACTGGAAATATTTAGAAACGTATTGAAGTATTGAAAGAAGTAGTAGCTGATCAGCATGCGCAGCGACGGGTGGGGGAGGGGCAGCTTTAGAAATCACCTAGGAACAGTATGGGGGGAAACTGTAGTGGTTTGGAGGCTTTTTAAATGATTTGCACATCAGCCCAAGCCTATTTGGAAACGTAGCACTTTGAATGTGGGGACATTTAATAACTATTGTTTCAGGTGTGCTATTTGCAAGTCTACCCGGCCAGCTGGGATATCTGAGCCATATGATGTGAACTGAGTGGGCAAAGCTGGTCACATGACACAGACAGGCAGGATGCCGGAGCACTCTTTCTATCGCTATCAGTGTGATTGTAAAGGGTGGAAAACACTATTAGGGAGAATCTTGATTCATTGATCACTAAAATTATATGCATTGCTTTTAGTTTTGGTTTTTAAGCTGTGCACATGGAAATGGGCTGTAATAAAAAAAAAAAACAAGTCCACACAACTCACATACTCCCGGGCAGCAGAACATCAATAACAAATATTGGGAGTTCCCTAATATTTGTATTAACACTAAAGAGGTTAGAACGATGGAGAAGAATGCAGTGATCTATAATGTGTGTTAACGACTGAACGTGTGTCCTCCATCACACGGTTTTACTAATTATGTTTGTGTTTTACTTCTTCCTCCAATCAGTCATTTTTCACAGAATTCAAAGGTCAGGGTTCAGCTCCACACAGTTGTCCTTAAGGTATAAGATTCATTGCCTTGCTCAAGGACCAGTTCAAACGACCTCTCTCAAACGGCCTTGACTGTAGTTATTCCAAGCACACTAGGCCACCTTGCCGCCCTTGCTTGTCTGATCCGCTTTGGAGTGTGTTAACATGGTGTGGGTTTTTTATTTTTTTCCCCTCAGACCCTGTACCTGTGCTGGAGCTGGCTCAGCAGCTGCAGCTGAAGCTCCAGAGGATGCACGACATTGAGACAGAGAACACCAAGCTGCGAGAGACACTGGAGGACTACAACAAAGAGTTTGCAGAAGTTAAAAACCAAGGTTAGAGGGGGATAAATGGAGAGGTTTTATTAACTCTTAGGTGGCAATAAAATAGCCAAAATCTATCAAAATATTTCCCTTCCTTATATGTGCTGGGGTGTTTGGTGACCACAACATATGGTATTTTAAGAAAAGAGGAACTCTGTGGCAGCTGTGCAGAGGACAGTCAGACAATTATTTGAGTGATTCTTCAAATAATTCTTCAACTGCCTAATGCACTTTTCATTTGAATTGTCTCCAACTGTTTTTTTGAGATGCACCTCGGTATTACTGGTATGCAGAGCATGGATATATGGCACTTCAAATACATACATCTTGCTAATTTTACATCACAAGGGCTATAATTATAATGGCTTTTGCCCAGAAAATTAAATTACATGCAGAAATGTTGGCCCACTGAAAGTAGATGAATGCTCTAAATATTTTACTGCATTAGTGCAGCTTGGAATGGCGGTCAACCTGTTGCTCTGCTGAGGTGCTAAGGAAGCCAGGGTTGCTTTAATAGCAGCCTTCAGCTTGCCTTGTGGGGTCTG